>OY856412.1:1323975693-1324208193 GCA_963693085.1 Alisma plantago-aquatica | reverse complement strand
GTAAGCTTGTATGGATTTATAATTGTGTTAATTTGTTATTACTCTCATAGGACACTTACTTGCAATTTATTAAATTGTTGTTACAAAATAAACAATTAGCTTTAAAAATGTGATCAACCTACCACGTATAATGAATTGTGAAAAATTTAAGAGTAACTTGACTGACTAAGAAGTAATAAAAAAAACTAAGAGTAAGTTTTGATATGTTTGCAGTGGAAATCAAAAGGTTGTACCACAGGTGTTACATAAAGAGCTACATCACCACCAGCAACAGTGTGGTGTTTACAAGTAATCAACTTAGAATGATGAGGTCGACGGCCTTTGTAAACATGATAAAGATGTCGAATCTTACGGTTGACATAGGCCTTTTGGAAGATTTAATAGATAGATGTGTGGATGATGACAGATTTTTGCTGACCAAATGGGTGGAAAGCAGGATGACCGTTGAGGATGTGGGGGTAATTATAGGTATCCCCAGTAAAGGTATAGATATAGTACCTAGGAAAAATTCTGAGATAGTGAGCTCAATATGGAAATAGTTTGCCAGGATGACAGGTAAACATAACAATGAAGGTGAGACCTCGAAGAGGTTAAGGGAAAAGGATGTCTTGCACAAGGACAACTTATCAAAGCTTTGGCAAGAATATGCCAAGACCGACGATCTAGCGTACTATCAGAATATGTGTCGTGCGTGGATGTTGCACATGCTGACAACATTCCTACTCCCAGACACCAGCTATTGCACACCAATCTACATAATACACTACGTAGATGATGTTACTGCCACTGGGCAAATGAATTAGGCAAAGCTGGTGCATGAGAGTATCTTCAAGAATATGAAGATGCTGAAGGAGAATGTCCAGTTGAGGAGGAAAGGGGAGAAAGGGAAAATGACCCTCTACACAATAGGGTGTGTGATGTGCCTATGCGTAAGTGAACAATATTATTTTCACCTACATTGTTAGAATAATGACTAGGGGGGTAGTTACATATGCATTATATTTTCTCTCTGTTACATGCAGGTTTGGGCATATGAGATGACGAAGATGGCAAAGCCAACCTTCCTTGATGCCAAGCCAAGGATAAAGAGGTGGGTTGCACCTGTCGAGAAATTGATGGATTTAGGGGTTGTGGACCCTAAGGTGTAAGAATATTTCTTCTTTGTTACAAAAGCTAATATACAACACAATCCTACATGTTTGCATTGTGACACATTTTTTGGACAGGTTTGTCAAAGGTTGAAGCTAGATCAGGGAGATGATTGGCGATTTGCAAGAACAATGAAGGACATGCCCTACTACCTTGAGGAAAAGGGGAAAAAAGTAAGCCAACGACAGATAAGGCGCCAGCAAATCCGATCATAAAAAAAGGAGTGACTGATGAGAACCCCACCCTAAAGAGAAGAATCCACATACCAGAGGAGGAGCTAAACATGCAGAAGGAGATCTGCACAAAAATAGATGTTGAGGCATTCACTGACCTGCAAAGGGAGAAGAAACGGCTAGAAAACGGATAGCCGAGCTAGAAGAGGAAAATAAAAATCTGGAGAGAAAGTGGGGAGATGAAGGTGACAAAGCACAGTCACCTGCCAGTGGGTTCAAACAATTTGCAGAGGGGTTTGCCTCAGTGAATGTTGATGAACCCAAAGACAGGTCAGATGTGCTTCACAAGAAGGATGTCGATACGGCGGACAAAGTAAAGAAGGAAGGTGTGGAGAAGGAGGGCACACCGAGGAAACGAGGCAGGCTGAGCCTGAGAAGAAAGTATGTAGAAGAGAAGGAATAAAAAATGAGAATGATCATAAGAAAATTGGTGATGAAGAGGAGAAGAAGAAAGAAAAAGTAGCTGATAGTTCTGACCAAGGAAAGTCTGCACGAGATGTAGAAGAAAAGAGCCAAGAAGAAACATGGGAACAGCCAGAGAAAATCATTGAAGAAGAAGGGCAGAAGGAGGATCCCAATAAAGGTTGACAAAGAGGAAGAAGATGGAACAAGACATAATAGGGATCATAGAGAAGAACGTAAAGAAAAGGAGGGAGGAAAAGGTATGTTTGTGTCTCCTTTTAAGTATATCAGTACTTGAGTAACTGTTTGATATAGCAGAGTAACTGTGTGATATAGAAGAGTAACTGTAGGAATATAAAGAGTAATTATACGATAGTCTAGAGTAATTGTGTGAATTATTAGAGTAAATGTAGGAACATAAAGAGTAACTATACAATAGTCTAGAGTAACTATGCGACATATCAGCATTGTGTAACTTGTGGAAAATGAAGATTGATTCTAACATGAACTGCTCTTTTGTTGTTGACAGCACAAGCTATCAAATTTCATTGGTTTTGAGCATTTAAAAACAAAAGAAACCAGGTAAATTGTCCATCACTTCATGGACAACACAGAAGAAATGTAAGAAAATTGGTTATTTTGTCAAGTGTACAAAGATAAAACATTACTTATTCAATATCCAACTCATATGTATAACAACTATAAAAATGATTGGCTGGTCAAAATGAGAATGGAGATTCAGTGATGACACTTGGTGCACGTGGAAGGACCTCGTTGCCCTCCTGTACAAAGATCAGATGGCACAATCACCTGTAAGAAATAAGAATGTAATGTAACTCTTTGAAATAGATAATTTGGATTGCTAAACAAGAAAGCTTGTGGGTTTTTTTCTAGGTTTGGGACTACTTTGTGGAGATGCTCAAGGCAAGCATAAGCAAGCAGAAGAAGAAGGGTTTGACGTGGCACTGCATGAGCACTTATGCTCCGGTAAGAAAAGAAAAATTGGTATATAAAATTACATTAAAAAAAATAGATACACAAATCAAAACTTATAGATGTGCATTTTTAAATTCTACATTTGCAGTAGAAACTTGCATTTGATGTTGAGAACAACACCCTAGAGCAGATTGACATGCTATCTCCACTCTTCAATATTCCATTGAAAGATTGGGACATAATGGACTCAGTGTTCACCATACTAAACAACGACAGCCACTGGCACTTGTATGAAGTAAGCTTCAGGGATGGAGCACACCGGTCTTATAACTCGATGAGTGGAAATAGCAAGTCAAGAAATGAATTACTTAGATGGGTAAGCGATGTATAAAAAGTAACTCTATTAGTAGTGGATTGACGGGATTAATATTCGTTGATTGATTAATAATAAAAGTTGTGTTTTTTTTAATGTAGGTGGGTATTGTGCACGAATTCTTTAGGGGTGCACTGAAAAAAGGAAGCCAATTGTCGTAGTGGGAACAGGAGTACCTGATGTGCCCACAGCTAGAAGAAGACTCACTTGACTATGGGATCTTCATCATGAAGTACCTAGAATGCCCAGTCAATGGAAAACATATGGACTTCACCTGCAAGGACATGTCAACAATAAGGGCTGATATTTTTCAGAGAATGATTGCAAGGGGGCAGCTGCAGCCTACAAGCGGATGAAAAGGATGCAAACGAAGACATAAGAGAAGGTCCATCTAAGGAGAACAATGTAGAAGAAGATGAAGGTTAGAAGCGGCAAGAAGTAGAGCAGAAAGAAGCAGCAGATGCATAAGTGCATGAAGAAAAGAGAGCAGAGGAAGAAGTTGTTTCGAGCCTAGATATGTAACGCCCCTAAACTTGCTTAATGAGTTGAATAAGCTTAATTATCATAATTGAATTCTTATAACCATAACATAACCTTGTGATATTCTTTGGAATCATAAGACAAGCTTAAGTTTCAAATTTGATCCAATTTGGACACTGTTTAACAAAGTTATGCAATTTTCTGTACATTTTGGACTTTTCTGCAATTTACCCGATTGAGGGGTTTTCTTTGCAATTTGTCACATACATTATGTTACTTAGATGTTATATTATCATTATTGAGCTTTTTGAGCCATGGGGTGCCTATTTAAACCTAAGTTTGAAGGTGTTTTCTCCAATGGTATTTTAGGGTTTTCCCCTTCATGGATGAGCTACCTTTAGTAGCTGTCAACTAAGGAATTATGTGATTGGCTTATAATTTCGACAAAGGAAAACTAAGAAGGTCTAGAGGGATGATGGGAGATCTGCTTGTGTTTGTGTGCTTATATATTCTTAATAATTTAAAGCCATGAACACTTGGATATATACTAGAATTTCAACTTTTTCTTTTTCTTTTTATTAAAGTGTCATATACTTATCCACAAGCACCAAAATGAGACATTTACTCTCCACCACCTCTCTCCTTCTCCCAGATTCATTCTCCCTCTACTCAGCTACGAACTTTGGTGCTCAAGGAAGAAGAAAGTGGGGATCTTCTTGGAAAAAATTCTAGGGTTGTAATTGATTTCCTTTTTGGGTCTAAAAAGCTTCTTCCTAGTGATCTTGACCTAAAAGTGTAAGTTTTACCTTCTTTCCTCCATATATTTATTTGTTATCCTTCCTCCTAGATTTCTCCAGGTCATAACCTTGGTGTTCCACGGTAGGAATTGCTCTAAAGCCCTAAAATCCTACCTTTCTTGCTCCTTATGCTTAGGGTTTGCTCATTTGATGAAGAAAGGTGCTAGATGGACGAATTCATAGATTATTCTTGAATTTTCTACCCTACCTGCTCGATATTTCTTCTATGTGGGGTTCCATATTCTTAGTAGAGGCAAGTTTTATAACTTTCTCAACATTTACTGCTTACCATATGTAACAACGTCGATCGGACAAACGTTATTAACTAAGCGGAAGCAAACACTAACAACGAATTACTAAAAATTAAAATTTTTTGCAAAGAGATCCACACATAGGAAATCTTTTTCTTCAAGAACCAAAGTATAACATTTACATTCTGTTTCAAAGTACATGTCTTGCACTATCTCATCTTGAGATTACAACATCAGTTGTCTCAAGACATAATATATACACAACATATAACTTCAAGGCTTCAAGCCAAAATCTCAGATCGATTCGTTAAAACACTAACCATAAACTCCAAGGACCTGAGAGTACAGAGACGACACATAAGACTTCTATATACATGACACGATAGACATTACACTCAACCTGAGATGTCACTGTTGTCCCTGATGTTGCTGATGTTCTTCCTATGCAAGATGTTCTCACTCTCCTCCTTGCTTGTCCACCTAAAAACATTGGATCCCACGGGGGTGAGACAATTGTTAATTTCCCCAACGGGATATATAACTCTCCGCCAAAACATTGTTATTGCAAATTAATTAATATAAAACTGAGGAGAGGATAAGTAGTTTAGATCAGCCTTATCACTTAAAGCATTGCAACTGTCTATGAAAGAACATTAGATCATCTATTCTTTTTATAAGGAAAAGGAAGAACATGTATATCACTTATTTATCACACCTTTTCAACATATCAACCTTTTCTCATGTCACTCATCATTCTGATGGGTCACTCATGATTCATTCTTGCTTTCATCTGCTGGCCTTAGCCAATCTGCTAAAGAAATACTCAACTATGCCAAACATGTGATTATACATCATCATGTCTTACTTAGGTATTGGACTATGCCAATCCTTAGTTATAAGCTCCATGCCTTTAGTAGATATTGGATTTAACCAATCCTACATAAGACTAAGTCATTATCAATCTTATATAACCATTTCAGATATTGAACTATGTCAATCTTGTGTAACCATTCTAGGTATTGATTTATATCAATCCCGTACAACTATTTCAGGCATTGATCTATGTCAATCCTATGCAACTATTTCAGGTATTGAACTATGTCAATCTTGAGCAACTATTCCAGGTATTGATCTATGTCAATCATGTGCAACTATTCCAGGTACTGGGATTTAGCCAATCCTGTGTATTCCAGGTATTGAACTTTGTCAATCCTGTGATATTATTCCAGGTATTGGGTTATGACCAATCCTGTGCATTCTAGGTATTGAACTTTGTCAATCCTGTGATATTATTCCAGGTATTGGGTTATGACCAATCCTGTGCATTCCAGGTGTTATGACCGCATCTGAGCTTAATTGGTAAACTAGGGTTACCAAGATGATTACATGATTAATTGGATTGATCACTCTTGAAATCTAATGAATGATGATAATCCAATGAGAATGTTTTAACTATGATAAGAAGTTTAAGTGTTCGTTTGCCTTGAGAATTAGGATTTGAGAAACATAAACCCTAATCGGCCCAAAATAGGGTTTTGATGATACATGAACACAAAATTTGATAAGTATAGTGTCTCAGTAAATGATTTTTAGTATTTTATGTGTAACTCTGATTTAGCTCAAATTTGTATACGGTTTGGATATATCAAATAGGACACTATTGAAAAATATCATAATTTTGGAAGGATGTTCTAACCTGTTGGTCGACCGAGTTGCAACTCGATCAAATATGCTGCAGACTGCAATATAGCAGTGAACTGTTCGATTTTTACTTATTTATTGGTAACTTGAAATGATCTGAAATTTTTACTGGAGGTCTGAAACTCCATTATGCATAACATATAAGTTTCCATAATTTTTGGAGCTTCTGTTAGCTATTCAGTAGTCGAATTACAGTAACTTTTGTATAACTGAATAATCAGCCAATATAATAAAAGTTGAGTGTAGGGTGACCCAAGCAGCTCAAATGGTCTATATGATCAACCACACACACAAGTAGCTCTCATTCTTCGTCATTCACTCCAGAGAAATGAAAACCTAGAGAGAGAGGGAGAGTTAGGGTTGGAGAGGAGAAAGAGGTGGAATCGCCGACCTAGGGTTTTGCGGTCTGAGGAATGGTGAAATCAAGTAAGTTTGGTTTCTTTGCATAGACTTTACTGGTGAATCTTCTCTCACATGTCAAGATTCCGTCCATGCTCTGATTTGATTCCAAATGGTATCAAAATTCCTCTTTTCTCACTCTTTCTTCATAATCCCTCATTTTCAAGGTTTCCGAGTTGAATGGAAGAAGAATTGGGAAATTTGCTAGGGATTTGATATGAGTTCGAAATTCTCAGGGATGAGCTGCAGTTTTGAGGTGTTTCCACACCTTGGGGTGAGTGAGTACTTCCTTTAAATAGTATAATGTACGAAATTTGATTATAGCATCCACATCCCTAAATGTTTAGTATGTGATTCTAAACCCTGAAATGTCTGTTTGATTTAAGTTGTTGCAAATTGATATGATATGGATTCCTTCTCTGTTTGAATGACTCTTTGATGGTAGATTCACATCAGAAATGTATACAACACATCCTAGTAAGAATGCTTTTCAGATTTATACCATATGATGTAATTAGGGTTTAACCTAATTGAGATATCACTAGAGTTTCAACCTTATTGAAGAGACATTTAGTCTTGAACTAAGTCTAGATCTTAATGCTCCTAATAAAGCGCATGTCTAACATATTTCAATATCCAAGCCCATTTGGATTCACCATTAAGTCTATGACTTTTGATTTCACTAAGTTGAAGCTCAATCGAGTTGTGGCACGACCGTGGTGGGTGACCACGACCGTGGTGAAGGGTTTGTGCCACGGGCGTGCTAGGTAGCACGGCCGTACTGAATGCTTTTGAAACTCTGATCTCTTTACACCACGACCGTGAGGAAGAGCCACGACCGTGGTGAGGTAACTGTGCCACGGCCGTGGGGTGACACCACGAATGTATTGAAGCAAACCCTAAATGAATACTTAAAGGTCAAAGTTAAATGAAGAGGTCTAGTAATCTTATAAGTGGTTAGGATGTACCTCATGGGTTACCTTATTTGAATTTTATTCTTGGTGCATGATATCTCAGTGAATAGCATGGAAACCTAAATTTAGTTCAATTTCCATGGTTTCATACATATATTGATTGTATATGATTGTTGAAAGCAGTCTTTAATTTGTGAATGTTTATATCGTGTGAAATCCTTATGAGAGCCATGTGATAAGTGAATGAGGCAAATGTAACCCTAAGAGCAGGGTGTTGCCACGTGATAAGTGCATGAGGCAAATGAATCCCTAAGAGTAGGGTGTTGCCATGTGATAAGTGAATAAGGAAAGGAAACCCTAAGGATAGGGTGTTCAATGAATCAAGTTATGGTGATATGAAAGGTTTCCATATGAGATGTGGTGATGCTTAACTGTTGAATTGTATGTTTCTTGTGCATTTAACTTTACATGATTGTTCTCTTTGAGTTGGTATATATATACTACATGGTTTCTTATTTTCACAATACATATCTCGTGAATTGCAGGTGATGATATATGACATGCCCTAGAAAGGGATGTTACTGAGATCATGTATATATGTATGAAATGTTAGAATGAGAATACTTGTTGGGCAGACATGATATATGTTTGAATACATGAGCTATGATGTTTTATATGATATGATAGGGCAGGTCGTGTGAGCCTTGTGAGAAATGTAAAATGAGTTATGATTTCTGTTTTAAATGTATCTATAATGTTAATGTTAGACTTAGGTGCCCTGAACACCGTAGGATCCCCTTTGTGCGGTCTACGATCTTAAGGGGAGAGACGGCCTAACTGGAGGACAGTCCAGACGGTCGGCAACCTACTGGAGGACAGTCCAGATGGTTGGAGAGAGAGTGACCTACTGGAGGACAGTCCAGATGGTCGAGTAGTCATGTGACCTACCTAGAGGACAGTCCAGACGGGCACGACTCGACACTCCGCCTGTGTGCTCAGGTTAGGAGGGGTCCAGTTTACACTCTTTTGAGAGTGCAGTGAGGTCCTGTAGTAGACCAGGACGAGCAGTCAGACTTAGCATTTCCCGGGGTGTCGCTAAGTCTTGTACAGTGTGGTCGTAGTGCACTGCGAGTCTCATATGCAGAGTACACTGCATAAGATCAGGGCATAAGCTAAAATATGATCATATAGGTTCACAGAGTTCCTTATAAATGAAAGAGTTAAGGAAGACTAGAGCATAGTCTTCTAGTAGTTATTCTTTGGATGCAATATTTACATTCTTTGTTATTTCAATTATATTGTTTTAGAACTGCTCAGTGTAGTATTTATTGTTGTTAAATTTCATATCTTTTACTCAAAGTTATATCTGTAATCACATTAGTGCCTTAGACTGTTTCTTTGAAGTACTCATTCACTGAGCGAGTAGGCTCACCCTCTACTCAAACATTTTAGGGTTAACCGCGTGGACTTGAAGATGGTCAGAGCGTCATTGTAGATCTGCCACAAGAGTTAAGTACAAGATTAGTTGAGTCAATCGGTCCTTGTCACTCTAGGTCCTCAGTAAGAGATAAGAGAGAGAGCTGTAATTACGATGTGTAATATTATTTTTCTTTTGAAATTGTATGCTAATTAGTAGGTCTTATGTTCATAAGGTGTGAGAGACATCATGAATGTTTATACATGTATCTTTACTATTGAAGTGTGATTGGTAAAAGAAATGTTCAGATTCCCTTGTTAAGATGATTTATGTGGTTCAATGCGAAGAAACAAGAGTTTTAACAGAAAAGAAAAAAAAAGTTAAGGGTGTTCTTTGTATTACATATAAATCCTAATTTATGCTCTAATCTCATGATTAGTGGAAATTGTGAGATCGGGGTGTAACAGCTTGGTATCAGAGCTTAGGGTGAGTTGTCAAGGACCATTAAATTAGGAAGTTAGAGTCCTAAGTGTGGCAGATAGGAGATGTTTTGATGTTAGCTTTGGGGATTTGAGTATTTGGATATCTTGGCCCGATATCTGAGTACTTGGATCAACCAGTACAAGCTACTCTGTCTATTCTTTCACGTATACCATGGCCAGGTATACAGTGGAAGAATGGGCTAGAGAGGAACCCTAGAAATGTTAGGGTTAGAAAACGAGAAAAGTAACAAGAATTAGGAGCATAACAATAAAAGGAGATAGAACTTACATTTCATAATGTTTTTTATGTTGGAAATAAATAGAAATGCTCTTATATGTTTGAATTGAAATATTCAGTACTTTGAAATATATATGGGCCTTTAAGATTTGTTGCACACTATGCAGTTGTAGCATTTATTGATTTCATTCTTTGTAACATGTAGATTAGAAATCATCTTTGAATGATCTTTCCTTAGTGGATAAGTTTTCTTCCACACTTTTGAGATGAATAGAAGTTGAGTAATCCTTAGTAGTTCTTGGCTTCAGGACTTCAGGTTTGGCCTGGTCCGACTGGCAGGATGCGTTACTGGGATCTAATGACTCCTATTAATAGTATAATAAGAATAGACTCTGGATAATTAGACCCACATTAGAGTGAGAATGAACATACAGTAAGATGTTGAAACATATGGGTAAGATCAGAACAACTAAGAATCAGTTGAAACTGGTATCTGAGGTTCAATTTTGGGGCCTCATATGAGAAACCCTTAATTGGGAATAAAGGAACATGATATAAGGTTCATAATCAGTTAATTGATTAATATTATATGAGCTATACATATGAAATATAGAAAAGATATGTGAAATGTATGTATGGTTCTAGATAGCAAGAATCGATCATGAAGAATGGATCATATAATTGAGTATAATGATTTTATGAACTCTAAAGCAAAGGCTTAGTAGAAGAATAGAGTTGAGCATTCAATAGGTCCATAGAAGTGAAGAGTCTTCAAAAGAGTAAAAGTGAAGAGAATCATATGATCATATAATTCATAAGACTAGAACAACAAACTAGTTCCTAAGTGAAGAACATAGGTGTAGTTTAATGAATGAATAAGTCATACAAGGGTAGACTATATTCAGGAGGGAAAACTTGATTGAAAGAGAAACTGTGTTTGACCCATGCATGATCCCTTTGATTTAAAAATGAAGAATATTTAAGATATTAAGGGAATGTTTGAATACAAGAATTCTAAGTCTCAAAATCATCTTCTCTCTCATATATTCCTTAATAATAGCAAGGTGGGAATGAAATGATAAGAAAATGAATCATATATGATGCATAACTACCTTGGTAGGGTCATCTAGTGAATGTAATAGTGACATACATTACGATGAAGTGCGATAAGAAATAAATTCTTGTGTGATAGAAAGAATGATGAATAATCTATTCTTACCTTGAATGTTTTAATGTTAGGGATGTTTATTGTATATGATCAAAATGAGAAGGAGAGGTAGCAAAACATAAGTAGTAAAGAATGAGGAGAGAGATAAAGGAAAACACTAGCTTTGTGTAATATGTGAACTCGTTTTTAGAAGTATGCTTTGTTGAAGGCATACTAAGGTATGTAAGTTGGTTCTATGTATGATTTCAATGTATTTGTGCAAGCTATATGTTAATTAAAGGTGTATGATAGTTGTAGTAATTCATACCAGATATGGATCCTAGTATTGTGTATTTGTGATATGGTGATACAGTTTGGATGATGACGGAAGACATGGAGGGATATCCTGAATAAGGTAGTTATACCTACTCACTCATATTAATAGAAGGGATGTTAATCAAATTGTGTTGATAAATAACCCTAATGAGGTATATCTTGTTATACCTAGCTTTAATCTAACTAAATGATGGTAACTGGGTATGAAAAAAGCTTGAATGACTAATACAATCGTGGATTACTTTGTTACTGTTGTTGAAACCCTAGTATGATATAACCTGATGGTTACACCTTGACTTATGTGTGGGTTCATACTGAGGATAGTATGGAATGCGATAGTAATGCTTCCATGAACCAATGGGGATGCTAAGAGTAATACTTTACAATTGTTATTGAACCTAGTTTTTCAACTCAAGACTGTTTTGCTATCTGAGTAGCACGTTATTAAAATTCAAAACAACATGGTGAACTCTCTTTTGTCACTTAAAGGTGATACAGAACAATAGAACATATTGAGCCATATAAATTGAGACGGTTGTATCAAATTATCAGTGTTGAGATAATATCTCAAGAGTATGCAATATTCAAATAGTTGTTTATCTGTTTATCCTATGTTTGACTGTGGCATAAAGAGTTGCTTGATATCAGTGAGAACTATTTCAAATATGTTGTGAGCTAGTAAAGAATTAAAGGATTTAATGTTGAAAACTACATTCAGGTATGAAATACAAGAATATAATGACATGGAAGATTTTAGAAGCTTAAAATAACCTTGAAAGTACCTTTCTTGTATGTTTATGTTTCGGGGACGAAACATTTTAAGGGGGGAAGAGTTGTTATGACCGCATCTGAGCTTAATTGGTAAACTAGGGTTACCAAGATGATTACATGATTAATTGGACTGATCACTCTTGAAATCTAATGAATGATGATAATCCAATGAGAATGTTTTAACTATGATAAGAAGTTTAAGTGTTCGTTTGCCTTGAGAATTAGGGTTTGAGAAACATAAATCCTAATCGACCTAAAATAGGGTTTTGATGATACATGAACACAAAATTTGATAAGTATAGTGTCTCAGTAAATGATTTTTAGTATTTTATGTGTAACTATGATTTAGCTCAAATTTGTATATGGTTTGGATATATCAAATAGGAACACTATTGAAAAATATCATAATTTTGGAAGGATGTTCTGACCTGTTGGTCGACCGAGTTGCAACTCGATCGAATATGCTGCAGACTGCAATATAGCAGTGAACTTTTAGATTTTTAATTATTTATTGGTAACTTGAAATGATCTGAAATTTTTACTGGAGATTTGAAACTCCATATAAAATTTCGAGAATTTTTGGAGCTTCTGTTAGCTATTCAGTAGTCGAATTACCGTAAATTTTTTATAACTGAATAATCAGCCAATATAATAAAAGTTGAGTGTAGGGTCAATATGCAATTGACCCAAGCAGCTCAAATGGTCTATATGATCAACCACACACACAAGTAGCTCTCATTCTTCGTCATTCACTCCAGAGAAACGAAAACCTAGAGAGAGAGGGAGAGTTATGGTTGGAGAGGAGAAAGAGGTGAGATCGCCGACCTAGGGTTTTGCGGTCCGAGGAATGGTGAAATCAAGTAAGTTTGGTTTCTTTGCATAGACTTTACCGGTGAATCTTCTCTCACATGTCAAGATTCCGTCCATGCTCTGATTTGATCCAAAATGGTATCAAAATTCCTCTTTTCTCACTCTTTCTTCATAATCCCTCATTTTCAAGGTTTCCGAGTTGAATGGAAGAAGAATTGGGAAATTTGCTAGGGATTTGATATGAGTTCGAAATTCTCAGGGATGAGCTGCAGTTTTGAGGTGTTTTCACACCTTGGGGTGAGTGAGTACTTCCTTTAAACAGTATAATGTACGAAATTTGATTATAGCATCCAAATCCCTAAATGCTTAGTATGTGATTCTAAACCCTGAAATGTCCGTTTGATTTAAGTTGTTGCAAATTGATATGATATGGATTCCTTCTCTGTTTGAATGACTCTTTGATGGTAGATTCACATCAGAAATGTATACAACACATCCTAGTAAGAATGCTTTTCAGATTTATACCATATGATGTAATTAGGGTTTAACCTAATTGAGATATCACTAGAGTTTCAACCTTATTGAAGAGACATTTAATCTTGAACTAAGTCTAGATCTTAATACTCCTAATAAAGTGCATGTCTAACATATTTCAATATCCAAGCCCATTTGGATTCACCATTAAGTCTATGAATTTTGATTTCACTAAGTTGAAGCTCAATCGAGTTGTGGCACGGCCGTGGTGGGCGACCACGACCGTGGTGAAGGGTCTGTGCCACGGGCGTGCTAGGTAGCACGGCCGTACTGAATGCTTTTGAAACTCTGATCTCTTTACACCACGACCGTGGGGGAAGAGCCACGACCGTGGTGAGGTAACTGTGCCACGGCCGTGGGGTGACACCACGACCGTGTTGAAGCAAACCCTAAATGAATACTTAAAGGTCAAAGTTAAATGAAGAGGACTAGTAATCTTATAAGTGGTTAGGATGTACCTCATGGGTAACCTTATTTGAATTTTATTCTTGGTGCATGATATCTCAGTGAATAGCATGGAAACCTAAATTTAGTTCAATTTCCATGGTTTCATACATATATTGATTGTATATGATTGTTGAAAACAGTCTTTAATTTGTGAATGTTTATATCATGTGAAATCTTTATGAGAGCCATGTGATAAGTGAATGAGGCAAATGAAACCCTAAGAGCAGGGTGTTGCCATGTGATAAGTGAATGAGGCAAATGAAACCCTAAGAGTAGGGTGTTGCCATGTGATAAGTGAATAAGGAAAGGAAACCCTAAGGATAGGGTGTTCAATGAATCAAGTTATGGTGATATGAAAGGTTTCCATATGAGATGTGGTGATGCTTAACTGTTGAATTGTATGTTTCTTGTGCATTTAACTTTACATGCTTGTTCTCTTTGAGTTGGTATATATATACTACATGGTTTCTTATTTTCACAATACATATCTCGTGAATTGCAGGTGATGAGATATGACATGCCCTAGAAAGGGATGTTACTGAGATCATGTATATATGTATGAAATGTTAGAATGAGAATACTTGTTGGGCAGACATGATATATGTTTGAATACATGAGCTATGATGTTTTATATGATATGATAGGGCAGGCCGTGTGAGCCTTGTGAGAAATGTAAAATGAGTTATGATTTCTGTTTTAAATGTATCTATAATGTTAATGTTAGACTTAGGTGCCCTGAACACCGTAGGATCCCCTTTGTGCGGTCTATGATCTTAAGAGGAGAAATGGCCTAACTGGAGGACAATCCAGATGGTCGGCAACCTACTGGAGGATAGTCCAGATGGTTGGAGAGAGAGTGACCTACTGGAGGACAGTCCAGATGGTCGAGTAGTCGTGTGACCTACCTGGAGGACAGTCCAGACGGGCACGACTCGACACTCCGTCTGTGTGCTCAGGTTAGGAGGGGTCTAGTTTACACTCTTTTGAGAGTGCAGTGAGGTCCTGTAGTAGACCAGGATGAGCAGTCAGACTTAGCATTTCCCGGGGTGTCGCTAAGTCTTGTACGGTGTGGTCGTAGTGCACTGCGAGTCTCATATGCAGAGTACACTACATAAGATCAGGGCATAAGCTAAAATATGATCATATAGGTTCACAGAGTTCCTTATAAATGAAAGAGTTAAGGAAGACTAGAGCATAGTCTTCTAGTAGTTATTCTTTGGATGCAATATTTACATTCTTTGTTATTTCAATTATATTGTTTTAGAACTGCTCAGTGTAGTATTTATTGTTGTTAAATTTCATATCATTTACTCAAAGTTATATCTGTAGTCACATTAGTGCCTTAGACTATTTCTTTGAAGTACTCATTCACTGACCAAGTAGGCTCACCCCTCTACTCAAACATTTTAGGGTTAACCGCATGGACTTGAAGATGGTCAGAGCATCAGTGTAGATCTGCCACAAGAGTTAAGTACAAGATTAGTTGAGTCAGTCGGTCCTTGTCACTCTAGGTCCTCAGTAAGAGATAAGAGAGAGAGTTGTAATTATGATGTGTAATATTATTCTTCTTTTGAAATTGTATGCTAATTAGTAGGTCTTATGTGCATAAGGTGTGAGAGACATCATGAATGTTTATACATGTATCTTTACTATTGAAGTGTGATTAGTAAAAGAAATGTTCAGATTCCCTTGTTAAGATGATTTATGTGGTTCAATGCGAAGAAACAAGAGTTTTAACAGAAAAGAAAAAAAAAGTTAAGGGTGTTCTTTGTATTACATATAAATCCTAATTTATGCTCTAATCTCATGATTAGTGGAAATTGTGAGATCGGGGTGTAACAGCTTGGTATCAGAGCTTAGGGTGAGTTGTCAAGGACCATTAAATTAGTAAGTTAGAGTCCTAAGTGTGGCAGATAGGAGATGTTTTGATGTTAGCTTTGGGGATTTGAGTATTTGGATATCTTGGCCCGATATCTGAGTACTTGGATCAACCAGTACAAGCTACTCTGTCTATTCTTTCACGTATACCCTGGCCAGGTATACAGTGGAAGAATGGGCTAGAGAGGAACCCTAGAAATGTTAGGGTTAGAAAACGAGAAAAGTAACAAGAATTAGGAGCATAACTATAAAAGGAGATAGAACTTACATTTCATAATGTTTTTTATGTTGGAAATAAATAGAAATGCTCTTATATGTTTGAATTGAAATATTCAGTACTTTAAAATATATATGGGCCTTTAAGATTTGTTGCACACTATGCAGTTGTAGCATTTATTGATTTCATTCTTTGTAACATGTAGATTAGAAATCATCTTTGAATGATCTTTCCTTAGTGGATAAGTTTTCTTCCACACTTTTGAGATGAATAGAAGTTGATTAATCCTCAGTAGTTCTTGGCTTCAGGACTTCATGTTTGTCCTGGTCTGACTGGCAGGATGCGTTACTGGGATCTAATGACTCCTATTAATAGTATAATAAGAATAGACTCTGGATAATTAGACCCACATTAGAGTGAGAATGTACATACAGTAAGATGTTGAAACAGATGGGTAAGATCAGAACAACTAAGAATCAGTTGAAACTGGTATCTGAGGTTCAATTTTGGGGCCTCATATGAGAAACCCTTAATTGGGAATAAAGGAACATGATATAAGGTTCATAATCAGTTAATTGATTAATATTATATGAGCTATACATATGAAATATAGAAAAGATATGTGAAATGTATGTATGGTTCTAGATAGCAAGAATCGATCATGAAGAATGGATCATATAATTGAGTATAATGCTTTTATGAACTCTAAAGCAAAGGCTTAGTAGAAGAATAGAGTTGAGCATTCAATAGGTCCATAGAAGTGAAGAGTATTCAAAAGAGTAAAAGTGAAGAGAATCATATGATCAAATAATTCATAAGACTAGAACAACAAACTAGTTCCTAAGTGAAGAACATAGGTGTAGTTTAACGAATGAATAAGTCATACAAGGGTAGACTATATTCAGGAGGGAAAACTTGATTGAAAGAGAAACTGTGGTTGACCCATGCATGATCCCTTTGATTTAAAAATGAAGAATATTTAAGGTATTAAGGGAATGTTTGAATACAAGAATTCTAAGTCTCAAAATCATCTTCTCTCTCATATATTCCTTAATAATAGCAAGGTGGGAATGAAATGATAAGAAAATGAATCATATATGATGCATAACTACCTTGGTAGGGTCATCTAGTGAATGTAATAGTGACATACATTACGATGAAGTGCGATAATAAATAAATTCTTGTGTGATAGCAAGAATGATGAATAATCTATTCTTACCTTGAATGTTTTAATGTTAGGGATGTTTATTGTATATGATCAAAATGAGAAGGAGAGGTAGCAAAACATAAGTAGTAAAGAATGAGGATAGAGATAAAGGAAAACACTAGCTTTGTGTAATATGTGAACTCGTTTTTAGAAGTATGCTTTGTTGAAGGCATACTAAGGTATGTAAGTTGGTTCTATGTATGATTTCAGTGTATTTGTGCAAGCTATATGTTAATTAAAGGTGTATGATAGTTGTAGTAATTCATACCAGATATGCATCCTAGTATTGTGTATTTGTGATATGGTGATACAGTTTGGATGATGACGGAAGACATGGAGGGATATCCTGAATAAGGTAGTTATACCTACTCACTCATATTAATAGAAGGGATGTTAATCAAATTGTGTTGATAAGTAACCCTAATGAGGTATATATTGTTATACCTAGCTTTAATCTAACTAAGTGATGGTAACTGGGTATGAACAAAGCTTGAATGACTAATACAATTGTGGATTACTTTGTTACTGTTGTTGAAACCCTAGTATGATATAACCTGATGGTTACACCTTGACTTATGTGTGGGTTCATACTGAGGATAGTATGGAATGTGATAGTAATGCTTCCATGAACCAATGGGGATGCCAAGAGTAATACTTTACAATTGTTATTGAACCTAGTTTTTCAACTCAAGACTGTTTTGCTATCTGAGTAGCACGTTATTAAAATTCAAAACAGCATGGTGAACTCTCTTTTGTCACTTAAAGGTGATACAGAACAATAGAACATATTGAGCCATATAAATTGAGACGGTTGTATCAAATTATCAGTGTTGAGATAATATCTCAAGAGTATGCAATATTCAAATAGTTGTTTATCTGTTTATCCTATGTTTGACTGTGGCATAAAGAGTTGCTTGATATCAGTGAGAACTATTTCAAATATGTTGTGAGCTAGTAAAGAATTAAAGGATTTAATGTTGAAAACTACATTCAGGTATGAAATACAAGAATATAATGACATGGAAGATTTTAGAAGCTTAAAATAACCTTGAATGTACCTTTCTTGTATGTTTATGTTTTGGGGACGAAACATTTTAAGGGGGGAAGAGTTGTTATGACCGCATCTGAGCTTAATTGGTAAACTAGGGTTACCAAGATGATTACATGATTAATTGGACAGATCACTCTTGAAATCTAATGAATGATGATAATCCAATGAGAATGTTTTAACTATGATAAGAAGTTTAAGTGTTCGTTTGCCTTGAGAATTAGGGTTTGAGAAACATAAACCCTAATCGGCCCAAAATAGGGTTTTGATGATACATGAACACAAATTTTGATAAGTATAGTGTCTCAGTAAATGATTTTTAGTATTTTATGTGTAACTCTGATTTAGCTCAAATTTGTATATGGTTTGGATATATCAAATAGGAACACTATTGAAAAATATCATAATTTTGGAAGGATGTTCTGACCTGTTGGTCGGCCGAGTTGCAACTCGACCGAATATGCTGCAGACTGCAATATAGCAGTGAACTGTTCGATTTTTAATTATTTATTGGTAACTTGAAATGATCTGAAATTTTTACTGGAGGTCTGAAACTCCATTATTCATAATATATAAAATTCCGAGAATTTTTTGAGCTTCTGTTAGCTATTTAGTAGTCGAATTACAATAACTTTTGTATAATTGAATAATCAGCCAATATAATAAACGTTGAGTGTAGGGTCAATATGCAATTGACCCAAGCAACTCAAATGGTCTATATGATCAACCACACACACAAGTAGCTCTCATTCTTCGTCATTCACTCCAGAGAAATGAAAACCTAGAGAGAGAGGGAGAGTTAAGGTTGGAGAAGAGAAAGAGGTGGAATTGCCGACCTAGGGTTTTGCGATCCGAGGAATGGTGAAATCAAGTAAGTTTGGTTTCTTTGCATAGACTTTACTGGTGAATCTTCTCTCACATGTCAAGATTCCGTCCATGCTCTGATTTTATCCAAAATGGTATCAAAATTCCTCTTTTCTCACTCTTTCTTCATAATCCCTCATTTTCAAGGTTTCCGAGTTGAATGGAAGAAGAATTGGGAAATTTGCTAGGGATTTGATATGAGCTCAAAATTCTCAGGGATGAGCTGCAGTTTTGAGGTGTTTTCACACCTTGGGGTGAGTGAGTACTTCCTTTAAACAGTATAATGTACGAAATTTGATTATAGCATCCAAATCCCTAAATGCTTAGTATGTGATTCTAAACCCTGAAATGTCTGTTTGATTTAAGTTGTTGCAAATTGATATGATATGGATTCCTTCTCTGTTTGAATGACTCTTTGATGGTAGATTCACATCAGAAACGTATACAACACATCCTAGTAAGAATGCATTTCAGATTTATACCATATGATGTAATTAGGGTTTAACCTAATTGAGATATCTCTAGAGTTTCAACCTTATTGAAGAGACATTTAGTCTTGAACTAAGTCTAGATCTTAATGCTCCTAATAAAGCGCATGTCTAACATATTTCAATATCCAAGCCCATTTGGATTCACCATTAAGTATATGACTTTTGATTTCACTAAGTTGAAGCTCAATCGAGTTGTGGCACGGCCGTGGTGGGTGACCACCACCGTGGTGAAGGGTCTGTGCCACGGGCGTGCTAGGTAGCACGGCCGTACTGAATGCTTTTGAAACTCTAATCTCTTTACACCACGACCGTGGGGAAGAGCCACGACCGTGGTGAGGTAACTGTGCCACGACCGTGGGGTGACACCACGACCGTGTTGAAGCAAACCCTAAATGAATACTTAAAGGTCAAAGTTAAATGAAGAGGACTAGTAATCTTATAATTGGTTAGGATGTACCTCATGGGTTACCTTATTTAAATTTTATTCTTGGTGCATGATATCTCAGTGAATAGCATGGAAACCTAAATTTAGTTCAATTTCCATGGTTTCATACATATATTGATTGTATATGATTGTTGAAAGCAGTCTTTAATTTGTGAATGTTTATATCGTGTGAAATCCTTATGAGAGCCATGTGATAAGTGAATGAGGCAAATGAAACCCTAAGAGCAGGGTGTTGCCATGTGATAAGTGAATGAGGAAAATGAAACCCTAAGAGTAGGGTGTTGCCATGTGATAAGTGAATAAGGAAAGGAAACCCTAAGGATAGGGTGTTCAATGAATCAAGTTATGGTGATATGAAAGGTTTCCATATGAGATGTGGTGATGCTTAACTGTTGAATTGTATGTTTCTTGTGCATTTAACTTTACATGCTTGTTCTCTTTGAGTTGGTATATATATACTACATGGTTTCTTATTTTCACAATACATATCTCGTGAATTGCAGGTGATGAGATATGACATGCCCTAAAAAGGGATGTTACTGAGATCATGTATATATGTATGAAATGTTAGAATGAGAATACTTGTTGGGCAGACATGATATATGTTTGAATACATGAGCTATGATGTTTTATATGATATGATAGTGCAGGCCGTGTGAGCCTTGTGAGAAATGTAAAATGAGTTATGATTTCTGTTTTAAATGTATCTATAATGTTAATGTTAGACTTAGGTGCCCTGAACACCGTAGGATCCCCTTTGTGCGGTCTACGATCTTAAGGGGATGAAATGGCCTAACTGGAGGACAGTCCAGACGGTCGGCAACCTACTGGAGGACAGTCCAGATGGTCGAGTAGTCATGTGACCTACCTGGAGGACAGTCCAGACGGGCACGACTCGACACTCCGCCTGTGTGCTCAGGTTAGGAGGGGTCCAGTTTACACTCTTTTGAGAGTGCAGTGAGGTCCTGTAGTAGACCAGGACGAGCAGTCAGACTTAGCATTTCTCGGGGTGTCGCTAAGTCTTGTACGGTGTGGTCGTAGTGCACTGTGAGTCTCATATGCAGAGTACACTGCATAAGATCAGGGCATAACCTAAAATATGATCATATAGGTTCACAAAGTTCCTTATAAATGAAAGAGTTAAGGAAGACTAGAGCATAGTCTTCTGGTAGTTATTCTTTGGATGCAATATTTACATTCTTTGTTATTTCAATTATATTGTTTTAGAACTGCTCAGTGTAGTATTTATTGTTGTTAAATTTCATATCGTTTCTCAAAGTTATATCTGTAATCACATTAGTGCCTTAGACTGTTTCTTTGAAGTACTCATTCACTGAGCGAGTAGGCTCACCCCTCTACTCAAACATTTTAGGGTTAACCGCGTGGACTTGAAGATGGCCAGAGCATCAGTGTAGATGTACCACAAGAGTTAAGTACAAGATTAGTTGAGTCAGTCGGTCCTTGTCACTCTAGGTCCTTAGTAAGAGATAACAGAGAGAGTTGTAATTACGATGTGTAATATTATTCTTCTTTTGAAATTGTATGCTAATTAGTATGTCTTAAGTGCATATGGTGGTAGAGACATCATGAATGTTTATACATGTATCTTTACTATTGAAGTCTGATTAGTAAAAGAAATGTTCAGATTCCCTTGTTAAGATGATTTATGAGGTTCAATGCGAAGAAACAAGAGTTTTAACAGAAAAGAGAAAAAAAGTTAAGGGTGTTCTTTGTATTACATATAAATCCTAATTTATGCTCTAATCTCATGATTAGTGGAAATTGTGAGATCGGGGTGTAACACCAGGTATTGAACTTTGTCAATCCTGTGATATTATTCCAGGTATTGGGAGTTAGCCAATCCTGTGCAGTTGATATTCCAGGTATTAGACTTATGCTAATCCTGTGCATCTATTCCAGGTATTGAACTGTATCAATCCTGTGTAACCTTTAAAAACAATTTGTTACCTCTCACTAGGCAACAACCATCCTCATAGTTTATAAGGCTCATAAAACACCTTGTCACCTCTTACTAGGCAACATATAAAACATTTGGCTCACTAGGCCATTAAAAACATATTGTCACCTCCCACTAGGTAACAATTAATCCTCATGGCTCTCAAAGCCATCATAACATCTTGTCACCTCTCAATAGGTAGCAACTAACCTCATAGCTCACAAGGCACACTTATCATCTTGTCACCACTCATTAGGTAACAACCCATCTCATGGCTCATAAAGCACATTACATCATAATGTAATGATTTAAAGAATACACATCATATGTTACTCCTTCATATATGTTGGTTTAGAGATACATCAAGGGATATCATTTTTAAAGGGGTAGATGTGATATCTATGATATCTTGATTTGTCATTTCCCTCATCTCTTTTAACTTACTTGAGTTTATCAACTTACATTGTATTAAGGCATTTCCCATATTAATACTTTCATCCATTAACCTATCACCTTTATTGTGAAGTGTATAGGTTATAAAGTACACATAAGAATTGTCCAACTATCTTCAATGATCTGGACTCATCCTTAAGTCAAAACATCCATATTAGGTTTCTTATCAAAGCAACTCTAAGACAAGCATAGAGCACCATGACCGTGCTACCATGCACGGTCGTGCAAAGGGAAGACACCACGACCGTGCTACCTTGCACGGTCGTGCAAAGTGAATCCACCACGGCCGTGCTACCTTGCACGGTCGTGCTGAGTAAAGTCACCACGGCCGTGCTACCTTGAACGGTCGTGCTACAGAGGATCACCACATGAATCATATTTATATATATATGAATTCTATTCTTTCATCCTTTCAACTTGATTAGGTCACATCAACCCTTCAATCAAGTGCATACAACTATGATTAACATAGTGTATCAAGTCATTGACCCTATAAGCTATTAGGAATTCATCCCTTAATTAGTACTAGTCCCTTGGGTACTATTAGGGTTTCAACCTTTTTACCTTCTTTGTTTATCATTACTAATCATCATTGGATCAATGGATCATTCATCATCTTTATTCTCAAGAGATTCAATCACATTAAACCTCCATTACATAAGGTATCCAATTGAATTAGGGTGTTCAATGTTGATTCCTTCAATCATTGAATTCATGGAACCGATCATCAATTGGACCTATACTCATACTTCAATTGAGTTAAACAGGTCAACCTTCAACTAATTTGACTCTCAATTGACCCTCAATTGATCATCAATTAGGTTTTGAAATCAATTGGATTAGGGTTTGAAATCGATGATCCTTCAATACTAATCAATGTAAGACTAGTTACTTTGAAACCATTGAACCATCATCCAAATTGGGTATGACCTGACCCCAAACGGTCTTGAGGTCGTTTGGATGGCCTCCAAATGGTCTTAAGACCGTTTGCCCATCATATCATCAAAATCCAAGTCAACCAATTAGAGTTTGGGTCATTGGATTGATCACCAAATCAGCATTTGATTGCAAATCAACTTGGTACCTTTTGACCTTCAAACACCTAACCATATTCAACCCTAGACCTCCAAACGGTCTTGGGTGACCACCAAACGGTTTTGAAACCGTTTGGATGAGCTCCAAACGGTTTTGAAACCGTTTGGATCATCCAACCTTTGGATTCTAGTGAAATTTCATCAAGGATTGGTCTATCGAGTTGATCAACAAATCAACACTTAATTGCAATATGTTTTGGTACCTTTGGACCTTCAATTGGTCAACTATACTTGACACCAGACCTCCAAACGGTCTTGGGGTGACCCCCAAACGGTTTTGAAACCGTTTGGGTGATCCCCAAATGGGTTTGAAACCGTTTGGGCTAATCAACCCAAAATCTCAAATTAACTCATTGGAATTTCAGCACTAATTTCAATTAGGGTTTGCCTAATTGATTAGCCTTCAACTCATGATTCCTTGGGAATTAACCCCTAAACTTTGGTGGGTCATTAACCAACATAATTAGGAACAGTAATATAAAACGTTCAACCCTTGGTCAACGCACGCAAATGGTTTTGAAACCGTTTTCCCAAAAAGGTCAAGTTAATCAGGTTGAAAATAAGCACTTAATCCAATTAGGTTTACCTAATTGATTAGCCATCAACTCACGATTAATTGGGAGTTAACCCCTCAAATTTGGTGAGTCATTAGCCCACATCATTAGGAACAGTAATACCAAACGGTCAACCCTTGGTCAACTCACTCAAACGGATTTGAAACCGTTTTCCCAAAGAGTCCAATTAAATCAGGTTGAAAATCAGCACTTAGTTCAATTCGATTTTCCTAATTGATTGGCCTTCAACCTATGATTCCTTTGGAGTTAAACCTCAAATTTTGTGGGTCATTAGAATACATAATTAGGAACAATATTCCCAAACTTTAAACGCATGGTCAACTCCTCCAAATGGTTTTGAAACCGTTTACCCCCAAATGGTTTGCAAACCGTTTGGTTTGGTGAAACTGTTTGGTCCCAACCTTTGAAACTGTTTGCTCCCAAGATATTTGGTGAGGTGCTTTCTTATGATGATTTCATCATCATATTCATTCGTGCAACCAAGAACAGTAACCGTTCTTGATGGAAATTGCAGCAAAGAAACAAGAGTGTATCAAATTGAAGAAATCAATCAACAAAGCATAGAGAATTGATGCAATAGCAATGTTTAAGGGTTTGAGTTATAAAACCCGCCTCAAATCTGATCTACAAGCTCCAAGTTCCACGTCTCTAATGGTGGATGGAGTTCCAAAAACTATCCAAGGTTCCTTCTTGAGCTTTTGGATGAACAAGTTGGCTAGAATTGGAAATCGGGTGAAAAGAACCAAGAATCAAGCATTGATTTAGGGTTTTCACCATGAATCCGAGGTAGAAGATGATCAAACCTTACCAACAGGTTTTGTGTTTGTCCTTATCCTTCTCTTGGACTCCTACTTGGTCGGCCAAAGCAAGAATGAAAAGGCAAAAACTAAGGGAACGACCCTTATGTGTTATTGAAGTAAGGTATACATAAAGGGTATGTATATGGGTTTTTAATGAAAGAGAAAATGGAATTATTTTCTTTAAATTCCATAATAATTTCCCCCAAATCCTCCTCCATTAATTGACTATGAAACCACCTTCAAGAACTTACAAAGCCTCTTCATTATCCAAGAATTAATGTAAAAGAAATTAAGCACCTTAAAGAATTTTATATTAATATCCAACTTTTAGTGGATAATACTTTTGATTATAATAATGTGAGTGGAATTTCACCTCCTTAAGATATTTTTGTTCCTTATCTTGGAAAAAAACGTCCATCCTTATTTAAATCAACCAATAACATTTTGGTTGAAGCCCCTTTAATTAATACATTCATTTTTGCCCTAAATTAAATTAGGGTTTCACTTACGATTAAATCTTGATTATTTTAATATCAAGATTCTCTCTCCTCCAACTTAATTCAAATGAGATGCCCCTCTCATTCTATTTTCTCTACATTATGCCAAGAAACATTAAGGACCTTGTTGAAGTGGTAATTTGCATATTGAACCCTAGGTTTTGGGTAAATTGCACTTTACACCAAAACTGGGTTTTAATGCACAACATTGCTTTACAAGCTTAATCTTGGTGCCCAAGCTTGTGAAAACCATACCACTACGTCATATTCATTCTTATGATGTCTCAACATCATAGGAACATCTTATCATGCAACATTTGCAAGTTGACCCCTCAACTTGGGTAATTTGCACTTTAGTCCAAAATAAGCAATCATTGCTTCAACATTGTTCAAACATGACCAAAATTGAAACATAAGTTTCTCATGAGCCCTAATTACTTTTCCCAAGATAATATTAAGAATCTACTCAAACTTATTAAGCAAAATTCTAGGGTTAACTCATAACCCAGGTCAGGGATGTTACAAATTATAAACCCCTAACAAGGATTTTGTCCCCAAAATCCAGATAAAGGAAGACAGATGTATTTTATTCATCATACTATCTAGTCTTCACATATCATCTCTTTATTACGGAGACACCATAAAGCTTTGATCAACACAAAGTGTTTCTATACATGGTACTTATAGAATCAACACACAAGATACATGCTTCACTAGTTTTCATCACAGACTGTGGACTTCAATTTTATGTCAAGAAACACTCTCTTTGTTCAGAGAGACATCATACATTACTTATTAATATCATGTTTATGCAAAGCATAAACCCCTAACATATGATGTTCATATTTTCTTTTGGTCCCGAAAACTCCTTTCTCTCTTTTTTTGTATTTTTTTCCAAAGTTTTTGTACAAAGCAAGATATAAAGAGAAAAGAGAATATGGGGGGTATAAAGGCATGGCGCGCAGGCCACAAGGCAAACATAAGGAATCTATACATGTATAGGTACAAGTCAGAAAAGAAACTTCAAGACAGCTCATACTCACGATCAAAAAGAGGAAGGCACAGAAAAGACATATTTAGACAACCTCCCTCCAAAACTAAGACAGGAGAACCTCCAGCAGGTTTAAGAACCGAGCAGGGAAAGTCAGCTAAACAGATTCCTTTGAGGCACAACAACCATGCCCTCCATAAAAGGCAGTGAATAACAGAACCTAAAGCTCAAAAGAAATCTGCTCCACCAGCCAAGCAACTCAAAAGAGACAAAAGAGCCAAGGATCCAAGATAAACCATAAAAGCAGACAGAGCGTCTCCAGAAATCTACAGAAAAGAAATCCCACGAGACACATCTGTAAAACAAAAATTAAAAGCACTGCACATCTGCTATGATCTTCTTATAGACATTAGCAGCATTCAAATCACCTTCATCATGGGCCCTAAGGTTCCTTTCCCTCCACAAATGATGAACAATACACATCAGGACCCTTTTGTGTTCTGGCTTTTCAATAGACACGATTGAATCCCAATTGGGCATAAGGATCTTCCACTTCAGATTTTCAGAAACAAGCTCAATAACTGCCAAGGAAAAAGGGCAGGAGAAGAGGATGTGCTCATAAGTTTCACACTCAGCCTTACATAAGTAACATCTCGAAGGTCCATGAATACCCAATCTTCTTATATATTCAAACGTGGGTATCCTACCATGAGCAAATTTCCACATATTAGTTTTGAACCTACGAGGGCAATTATCTTTCCAGATCCAAGAGAACAAATTAGATACTGAGTTTGGTACCCTAACAATATTCCAAACAGATTTCAAATTCGGAGACTTACTGCCAGCAAAAAGCAAATAATCAGACTCATTGGAATCAAAAGAGTAGGCGTTTAGAGCTTCATGAAGCTTTCTATTTGTTCTATTGTTAGGAATATTCCAACTTCCTTTCACCAAAATAGAGCTAACTTTGCAGCCAACAGGAAGACCAAGCTTCAAGTATGCATCTTTCCCGATAACATCCCAGAGGAATCTTCTGTCTTTCAACCAAGGGTCGAGCCACAACAAAGTATCATCACCATTACCGATACAAAAGTCCATGTGAATTAGTAAATCCTTCCTGCAATCCAGCAACTTCTTGAATAACCATGACATAGTAGATCCACTTTCCACTGACCAGAAAGACGCCTTAGATAAGTACTTTTCATTCACCCATTTAACCCAAAGAGAGTCTTTTTTGTTATCTACATCCCAAGCATTAAGCAAAAGACATGCCCTGGCAACCTCAGAAACTTTCCTGACACCTAAGCCCCCTTCTTTCTTGGGCTTGGTCACTTTTTCCCATTTCACAAGATGTAAGCTAGACTTTCCGTCTTTAATACCCCATAAGAAGTCACAACAAAGATTTTCTATAGAGTCCATCGTAGCTCTAGGGATAGGAAAAGCATAACACCAGTGGAGATGCAGAACGCTCAGAGTAGATAGAATCAACTCCAACCTACCAGCCATAGACAACATTTTTGATTTCCAACCTTCAAGCTTAAGCTTCACTTTGTCAATGAGCGCAGAACATACAGATCTTGGGATTCTACCAGTAACCAGAGGAACCCCCAAATAAGTAGAAGGCAAGTTACACTCTTTGAAATCCAGAACGTTTAAGATATCAACTTTGAGAGCACTCTTGCTAAAAATAACTTCACTTTTAGAAGAATTAATGTGCATCCCAGAAAGCTTAGCAAAGTTATTCAAAACATCCAGGAAGGAATGAGAATTACTAGTATCAGCTTCTAGGAATATCATAAGATCATCTGCAAACACTAAATGAGAAACATATAGATTACTTGAAGCTCTAATAGGCTTGAGAATATTCTTGTCCACAGCTTGGTGCATGAGGATAGTAAAGGCTTGCATAACCATGACAAATAAGTAAGGGGCAAGAGGGTCCCCTTGCCTTATTCCATTTGACGGGGAAAATCTTTCTGTAGCTTCACTATTTACCAAAACTTGATAAGACGTCGAGTGAAAAATGCTGGAAATCCAATTAATCCAAATCGAGGGGAATCCCATTCTAAAGAGGACAGCAAACAAAAACTTCCAGTTTACATTGTCGTAAGCCTTCGATAAATCAACCTTCAGGCACATTTTGCTACCTCCGACATGTCTATTGAAGTCATGAAGGATTTCATTCGTAAGAAGGATAGAGTCTTTGATATTCCTCCCGTTAATAAAGGCAGACTGATTCTTACTAATAATGTCCGGGAGGATCCACTGAATTCTGTTCGCCAAAATTTTTGAGATAATTTTGAAAACTACATTACAAAGGGAAATGGCGCCAATTTTTCAGCTCAGAGTTATCCATGTTCTTGGGAATCAAGGTGATAAACGGGTTGTTTGATTCCTTCAGCAGATTCCCATTGCAGAAAAAATCCTTAATAGCTTTAGAAATATCTCCTCCCACAATAGGCCAGGCCTTCTTAAGAAAAAAGCATTAAAATCGTCGGGACCCGGGGCCTTATCACAGTTCAAAGAGGCTACAACCACATCAATTTCAGATTGTGAAACACTTGCAATAAGATTAATCTTTGGACTATCAGAAATAACCGGTCCATGCCAATGAAAATCCTTAAGCCCTTCACACACATGTTTATTGTTGAAGAGGTCTTTGTAGTAATTAAAAACATAATCCTTAATATTTAAACATTTCAGAAAGTTTCTTTGTCTTCTAGTTTTCAGAGATGCGTAGAAAAACTTTGAGTTGCTATCTCCCTCAGCAAGCCACTGAACCCTCGACTTCTGTCTAACAAGGCTTTCTTCAGCCTTTTCAGCAGATAACAGAATATCTCTTAAAGATTTAGCTTCAGCTTGCAAATGAGTATTTAACAGATCCAAATCAGCCTTCATCTGAGCCTGTAAAGCATTATACTTAGCAATTTTCACATTATCAAACATATTTCCAACAACCCTCAAATTCCATTCCTTCAAAAGACCTCTGAGAATATGAAATTTCTTGTACATCCTGAACATATTAGAACCCTCAATATGTTCCGCCCAAGCAATTTTGACTACATTAAGAAAATCATCTTTCATAGCCCAAGAGTTAATAAAGCGGAAGGGGGTTTTGACCTTTCTTTGCTGACCCACAGAGAAAAGGATGATCTTGTGATCACTAGTTGTGTTAGACATCAGCTCCCCAGAAAAATCATCAAAAAGGTTCATAAAAGAGTTATTGTAGAAAACCCTATCAATCTTGGAAGTAATAAAACCTTTGTCCTCTTGCTTATTATCCCAGGTAAAGAATGGACCTTTTAGATCAAGCTCGAAAACCCCACTATTGAGAATCCAATCATTAAACTCTTTCATAGATCTAACAGTAGGGGGATTCTTACTAATCCTCTCATTATCCTTACGAATAGCATTAAAGTCTCCCAGCACAAGCCAAGGTAAATCAAACTTACTGCTAACATCTTCTAGAGCATTCCAAAGAGTCGTACGGTCGCAGTCGTCATTATGACCGTAAACAGCAGATAACAGAAAAACATGATCACCAAAATTAACTTTGCACAGAACACTTTGATCAGTCTCAAAAATTTTAATAACAGAGCAATCACCAGAATTCCATAGGATCACAACTCTACCCAGAGCATGGGACTCGATGTTAGAAATAAAATCAAAGCTAGGAAAATACTTGTACAAAAAGGTGTCAATATTTCTCCTACGAAGTTTAGTTTCCAACAGAATATGGATGCTACCCCCACCCTTCTTAGGTCCTCCCAGACAGATTTAACTTTGTTACTAATGCCACACACATTCCAGGAGGATACCTTAAAAAAAGGATTCATTGGGATACTGGGGCCGTTGAGCTGGCGGCCTCAGCAAATTCAACAGTAGGGTCAAGGTTGTTGACAGGAGAAAATTTAGAATTTATGCCTCTCGGGAAGATACCTTCCGCAATTTTTGGTACAACAGAAGGTGGGGAACTATGAAATAGAGCATTTCTAGCAAAGCTCTGTGACCCAATTCCAGAGGAAGTAACCACTTCATCGAACACCTGAAATGGGGTAGATGGGATGGACTTCACACCAGTAGAGTTACTGCTACCTCCATGATTAAGGTCAGTTAACTGGACATCAGAGAACGAGGCTAGTGCACCATCCTCTTCTTCCTGTCGATCAGGCTGTGATATGGTCGAGAAGTTTGTTGTCTGAGCAGAGGTCGAGGCCCCATTCTTAGGTACCCGATCGACTGAAGCAGAACTCAAGATAGGACAGCAGATAGGCTCATGGCCAAACAGGTTACATGCCTCACAAATATTGGGTACCCATTCATATTCAATGTGGATCTTATAAGAGCAACCTTCATCACTCACCAAACTAATGACCTTAGGACACTTTGCTGCAGGGCTGATCAAGACTTGAATCCTAGCATACTCCATGAGACTGCACTCTTCAGTGAATATGTCTGTGCTTAGAGGATATCCCAGGAATGACCCTATCCGCTCGAACATGCTGGTACCCCATAACTCCAAAGGTAGATCGAACACCCTTACCCAGATAGGGAGATTTTTGAAGGCAAGTTTCGAGGTAGGAAGGCCCAACCTCCATTTCATCAGGATCAACGTATAACGCTTCACGTACCAGGGGCCATTCTCCAGAGCCTTACTCATATCCCTCTGATTAGAAAATCTAAAAATGAACATCCCGTTGGTTCTTGGAATGATCTCAACATTCTCCTCCAGATCCCAGATGTTCAGAAGATGTGAATGAAGACGTACTGGATCAGGGATGAAGTCAATAACATAACCGGCAAGGCAGTATTTCCATTTCGCAGCATTTTCCTCAATCTCAGTACTCGGGAAAAGTAGACAACCTTCCTTAACTGTGATTTCAGTATGCTTTAGCGGGGCAACCGGCTTCCTAGGATCTTTGATAACCTCAAACCAGTCCTTGGGAGAGTCTGTATAAGAAGGGTAGCTAGTAGTCACTTTAGGATTCCAGATCTGAGTAGTTCCTCCGAAGACTGGCCGACGGCGCTCTGTCGCCCTGGTTTTCGCCCGCTCTGTCGCCACCCACGAGGCCATCCTTTGAGGACCCGGTCCAGGATATTATATTGATTTTATGATGTTCATATTATTTTATATAATCAGATTAATTTCATAGTTGACCACTCCAGGTAATCAACATAAATCATCTGATATTCCTTTTAGATACCAGGATCTCTTACCTTGGTATCTATTTCATGTGTTAACAACATATCACATCTTTATCTTCTTTTCCTCTTGGGACATCACTTGTTACATATATATTCACCTTGGAGCCAAAGCCCAAGATAAATTGGTACTTTTCTAAGTATCCATCATTTGTACATTTTTATCTTATGCACATCAAGTGTCCTAAGACCCACTTGATTGCCATGTCCCTGGAAGGAAAGAAAACAAGGATTCATATTCCTCTTATCAATTTATATATTTTCAACTATTCATGAATCATTTACTCTTTGGCTCTTCTTAGGTTCCTTGCCTTTAGCATAAGAATTATAAGGATGATTACATGACATTATCCATTTAGCATGTTTATGATCATCTCATGATCTCATCATATTTCCAATTTCTTCATTAGGGAAAAGACCTTTATTATACTTGCATCATTATTGAACAAGGTTCATTTCCCTTATTCTTATTCTTATCTTATGAGGAGTACACTTTTAGTTCCTCACACAACATACTCATCTGAGATTATCTCAGACTTCTCTTTCTTATACTCAGTATATGACACATTTATTCATTCCATATTTTTGATTTCATGATACTCATTAGATTGTATCAGAATGACTGCTTGATCAGGGCAATCAGAAAGATTACAATCTAAGAGTTTCCATACTCACTTTATCATCAATAGTTGTATACCTGGCCGGGTTTACAAATACTGAGATCAAGTAGTATGCACTTACATGCTATCATATTCCTTGCTTTTATCATAAGTATAAAATTTAACATTCCTGGATTTTATCCAGGCATCTCTTCTATACCTCTTCCTCTTTCATAGAGGTAAGAACAATATAGAGCATTTAAAAGAATACTGAACATAATTCAAATTATAGTTCTCATCATTTCTTCCCTATATAGCAACCAATAAGGAAAACAAAATCAACAGTCCTCCTTTTTATAACAAAAAGGGTTTAGTGTACTCAACATGTACACATTTATAACATACCTTTTCTTCATATCCTTAAAGGATTATACAGATGATCTGAACAATAACTATTTTTTTATAGTAGAAAATAGAAGGTAGCTTAAAATAAAAAGTTCTATCTTGACAAGTCTACCTTTAACAAGATAACAAGCATCTTATTTGTCCCAAAATATGAACTTAGTTGTTATTTATTATTGCCTTTGTCCTCTACTACCAGAAGTAGATGGACCAAACTGTGACACTTGTCTTCGTCCTCCACCATCTACTCCACTGGACTGAGGTCCTTGTGGGTTTTGCAGATTATGCCTTGATTGTTGGGTCATCTCACTATTTCTCCTTGGACATTGTTGTCTAAAATGTCCTAGTTGTCCACATTTATGACAAGCTTGACCCCAACTTGATGACCTATGCACATGTGTACTATATTGTGGTTGGACTGGTGAAGATTTTGGTTGTCGGCTGCCACTACTCATTGGTCCCGAAGACTGTGTAGACTTTCTTTTGAGGTTTGTCTCATGTTTCTTTATCGTAGATCTCTCTATCCTCCATATAGACTCTACAAATGTAGCAAACCTCTCCCTGCTTTCTAGGGAAGATGCTGGAATGGACATCTCAGCATTCAATCCTTTCTCAAAACTTCGAATCTTTTCCTCCTTAGTAGCAGCCATCTGGGGGCAAAATCATAAAAGTTCCATGAACTTAACCTCATATTCACTTATTGACATGGTTCCCTATCGTATTTTCTCAAACTGTGAGATCTTTTCATCTAAATAAGTCTTTGGAAAATACTTATTGACGAATTCTCAAAGGAATTCCTCCCATCCAACCTCTTCATCGTTCCTTTTGATTTCTTCTATAGCCCACCAGTGTCCAGCACTACCTTTCAAAAGGTACACCGCATGTTTAACTTTGTCAACCTCTGGGATACTAAGAATCTTAAAGGCTTTTTCTAACTCAGTGAGCCAGAGATCAGCATCTGCTGGGTCAGATGTTCCAGCATATTCTATGGCTCCTACACGACATAGTCGTTCAAAGGTCTTACCAGACCCATATCCCTCATTGGGAACTGGTGCCCTAGGTGTCGGTGCTGGCATCCGGTCTGCTATATACCTCATTGTAGTCATGAGTTCCCAAAAAAGATTATGAACATCTGGGTTTCCTCTCATGATTTCATTAGCATGAGGATTTTCAGGCACTGGTTCCTCCCTTGCCTAATCCCTTGCACCTTCCACTGGTGCAGCAACATTGCTCTCAGCAATGTATTCTTCATGTCTTTCAGACATCTTTAAGTTATAAATCTTCTTCTGCATAAGCAGAAGACACTATAAGATACACTGAAATACACTTAGAACAGACTCGATACCTTAGTCCTATGTCTCTGTAGACTCAGCGAACCTAGAGCTCTGATACCACAATTGTAACAACGTCGATCGGACAAACGTTATTAATTAAGCGGAAGCAAACACTAACAGCGAATTACCAAAAATCACTAAAAATTAAAACTTTTTGCAAAGAGATCCATACATAGGAAATCTTTTTCTTCAAGAACCAAAGTATAACATTTACATTCTGTTTCAAAGTACATGTCTTGCACTATCTCATCTTGAGATTACAACATCAGTTGTCTCAAGACATAATATATACACAACATATAACTTCAAGGATTCAAGCCAAAATCTCAGATCGATTCGTTAAAACACTAACCATAAACTCCAAGGACCTGAGAGTACAGAGACGACACATAAGACTTCTATCTACATGACATGACAGACAATACACTCAACCTGAGCTGTCACTGTTGTCCCTGCTGTGGTTGATGTTCTTCCTCTGCAAGATGTTCTCACTCTCCTCCTTGCTTGTTCACCTAAAAACATTGGATCCCACGAGGGTGAGACAATTGTAAATTGCCCCAGCGGGAGATATAACTCTCCGCCAAAACATTGTTATTGCAAATTAATTAATATAAAACTGAGGAGAGGATAAGTATTTTAGATCAGCCTTATCACTTAAACATTGCAACTGTCTATGAAAGAACATTAAATCATCTATTCTTTTTATAAGGAAAAGGAAGAACATGTATATCACTTATTTATCACACCTTTTCAACATCTCAACCTTTGCTCATGTCACTCATCATTCTGATGGGTCACTCATGATTCATTCTTGCTTTCATCTGCTGGCCTTAGCCAATCTGCTAAACAAATACTCAACTATGCCAAACATGTGATTATACATCATCATGTCTTACTTAGGTATTGGACTATGCCAATCCTTAGTTATAAGCTCCATGCCTTTAGTAGATATTGGATTTAACCAATCCTACATAAACATCTCAGACTAAGTCATTATCAATCTTATATAACCATCCCAGATATTGAACTATGTCAATCCTGTGTAACCATTCCAGGTATTGATTTATATCAATCCCATACAACTATTTCAGGCATTGATCTATGTCAATCCTATGCAACTATTCCAGGTATTGAACTATGTCAATCCTGTACAACTATTCCAGGTATCGATCTATGTCAATCCTATGCAACTATTCCGGGTACTGGGATTTAGCCAATCATGTGTATTCCAGGTATTGAACTTTGTCAATCCTGTGATATTATTCCAGGTATTGGGTTATGACCAATCCTGTGCATTCCAGGTATTGAACTTTGTCAATCCTGTGATATTATTCCAGGTATTGGGTTATGACCAATCCTGTGCATTCCAGGTATTGAACTTTGTCAATCCTGTGATATTATTCTAGGTATTGGGTTTAACCAATCATGTGTTAATATTCCAGGTATTGGGAGTTAGCCAATCCTGTGCATTCCAGGTATTGAACTTTGTCAATCTTGTGATATTATTCCAGGTATTGGGAGTTAGACAATCCTGTGCAGTTGATATTCTAGGTATTAGACTTATGCTAATCCTGTGCATCTATTCCAGGTATTGAACTGTATCAATCCTGTGTAACCTTTAAAAACAATTTGTTACCTCTCACTAGGCAACAACCATCCTCATAGTTCATAAGGCTCATAAAACACCTTGCCACCTCTTACTAGGCAACATCTAAACCATTTGGCTCACTAGGCCATTAAAAACATATTGTCACCTCCCACTAGGTAACAATTAATCCTCATGGTTCTCTAAGCCATTAAAACATCTTGTCACCTCTCAATAGGTAGCAACTAACCTCATAGCTCACAAGGTACATTTATCATCTTGTCACCACTCATTAGGTAACAACCCATCTCATGGCTCATAAAGCACATTACATCATAATGTAATGATTTAAAGAATACACATCATATGTTACTCCTTCATATATGTTGGTTTAGAGATACATCAAGGGATATCATTTTTTAAGGGGTAGATGTGATATCTATGATATCTTGATTTGTCATTTCCCTCAGCTATTTTAACTTACTTGAGTTTATCAACTTACATTGTATTAAGGCATTTCCCATCTTAATACATTCATCCATTAACCTATCACCTTTATTGTGAACTGTATAGGTTATAAAGTACACATAAGAATTGTCCAACTATCTTCAATGATCTGGACTCATCCTTAAGTCAAAACATCCATATTAGGTTTCTTATCAAAGCAACTCTAAGACAAGCATAGAGCACCACAACCGTGCTACCATGCACGGTCGTGCAAAGGGAAGACACCACGGCCGTGCTACCTTGCACGGTCATGCAAAGTGAATCCACCATGGCTGTGCTACCTTGCATGGTCGTGCTGAGTAAAGTCACCACGGCCGTGCTACCTTGCACGGTCGTGCTACAGAGGATCACCACATGAATCATATATATGTATATATATATATATATATATATATATATATATGAATTCTATTCTTTCATCCTTTCAACTTGATTAGGGTGTTCAATGTTGATTCCTTCAATCATTGAATTCATGGAACCAATCATCAATTGGACCTATACTCATACTATAATTGAGTTAAATAGGTCAACCTTCAACTAATTTGACTCTCAATTGATCATTAATTAGGTTTTGAAATCAATTGGATTAGGGTTTGAAATCGATGATCCTTCAATACTAATCAATGTAAGACTAGTTACTTTGAAACCATTGATCTGTCATCCAAATTGGGTATGACCTGACCCCAACCGGTCTTTAGGTCGTTTGTATGGCCTCCAAATGGTCTTAAGACCGTTTTCCCATCATATCATCAAAATCCAACTCAACCAATTAGAGTTTGGGTCATTGGATTGATCACCAAATCAACATTTGATTGCAAATCAACTTGGTACCTTTTGACCTTCAAACACCTAACCATATTCAACCCTAGACCTCCAAACGGTATTGGGTGACCACCAAACGGTTTTGAAACCGTTTGGATGAGCTCCAAACGGTTTTGAAACCGTTTGTCTCATCGATCCTTTGGATTCTAGTGAAATTTCATCAAGGATTGGTCTATCGAGTTGATCAACAAATCAGCACTTAATTGCAATATGTTTTGGTACCATTGGACCTTCAATTGGTCAACTATACTTGACCCCAGACCTCCAAACGGTCTTGGGGTGACCCCCAAACGGTTTTTAAACTGTTTGGGTGATCCCCAAACGGTTTTGAAACCGTTTGGGCTAATCAACCCAAAATCTCAAATTAACTCATTGGAATTTCAGCACTAATTTCAATTAGGGTTTGCCTAATTGATTAGCCTTCAACTCATGATTCCTTGGGAATTAACCCCTCAAATTTGGTGGTTCATTAACCAACATAATTAGGAACAGTAATATCAAACGTTAAACCCTTTGTCAACGCACTCAAACGGTTTTGAAACCGTTTTCCCAAAAAGGTCAAGTTAATCAGGTTGAAAATCAGCACTTAATCCAATTAGGTTTACCTAATTGATTAGCCTTCAACTCACGATTCCTTGGGAGTTAACCCCTCAAATTTGGTGAGTCATTATCACACATCATTAGGAACAGTAATACCAAACGGTAAACCCTTTGTCAACTCACTCAAACGGTTTTGAAACCGTTTTCCCAAAGAGTCCAAATAAATCAGGTTGAAAATCAGCACTTAATTCAATTCGATTTTCCTAATTGATTGGCCTTCAACCTATGATTCCTTTGGAGTTAACCCCTCAAATTTTGTGGGTCATTATCATACATAATTAGGAACAATATTCCCAAACGATCAACACATGGTAATGTAACATCCCCAATCCCAGGTACAAAACACTTTTTCCCTTTTCTTTAACCCTACTTTGATATTTACACCATGGAAATCTTTCTTCGAACTTTGTATTGAATTAGGCGACTTTTGACCCTCAAACCCTAATTTAACTCGAGACATATTCCATAGAATGGACGACATGATGAATTGCTATCTTAATACCCCAATTAACTAGCTCATGAGCAATAATGATGATCTAGATCACTTTACCCTAGATTTGTGAACTAGGATATACCTGGGTATCATATAGGTCACTATTTGAGTTTAGATGGAAGGTTTGACCATCTTTGACTTTTAGACTTAGTTCATTTCATTAATTGAATGACTAATGTGCACAGGTTAAATTATAGATGTAGTAACCTCAAAATGCAAATCTGAGCTCATAATTGAGTTCCTCACATCTTAATTAATTAACCCTCAAATTTTGGGGTCTTTTGGACATCGTATGCACCTTTAATTAGGCCCTAATATCTTTTATAAGTTTTTACCCTAACTTTTGGTCGATTTCTGGTTTATTTTGGTTCACGGCCGGACCAAGCCTCTGGGCCAGGTTTAATTTCCGGTTCCCTTGCCCGGGTAGCGGGACCTGGTCGTCCCCTACCTTCCGCTTCACTCGCGTGAGATGGGCAACAACAGGGAAGCTTTGATGGATGCTCCCGCTCGATAGGGTGACCCGTTCAACGCGGTTTCATCGCCAACAGACTCCACGCACTCCCGTGAGCCCGCCGGTCCCCTACTCTTCAGCCATCGAACCCTAAGGCGAAAACGCCTATTTCTACCCTTTGAGCAGCCGCCGCTGCCATTTTTTTCTCGCTCGCATTCTCCCCACCCGAAGCCACCACTGTCTTCTCTAACGATCCAGTATTGAACCTCGGCGTCCCCTCATCGGCCCCCTTCCGTTAATTTCACCCGACGCACCCTGGAGCTGCCGCCGGCACCAGTCTTCTTCTCCGGCGAAGACGGCGAGCAGCAACTAGCTCTCCCCTCCGCGGTGCGATTCCTTGCAAGGTAACCATCTCTGACCCCCGTTCTTCCTTTCCTTATGGTCGGTTTATCGCAAGATGGACTCATCTGTCCGGTCGGCAAAACACCCTTGCTTTCCCCTGTTTCGACCTCTCCTAGACCACGAGTCTTGTTCGCTGGTACCTAGCGCTACCTGTTCTTCGGTGTTTCTCTGGCCTTCAGGTGCCTCGGATCTCCAGCGTCCCACAACCCGTCTCCTCATGAACCTATGAGGTGGGTTCAGGCTAAGTCATAGCACCGCCATCGCTTCTCGATGTGTTCTCCCTTGTGCCAGTCTGTGCCGGATCCTCCTTGGTCGTCTCCGGCTGGGACTCAGCTCGACCCCGATTACCTTAGGGCCAAAACGATGGTCCTCCAGGTCCGGGGTGAAGAGTCGTAGGTAGTGAGCTTTGTGCTCCTTCACCTGGGGTCCTGGGATCGAAGGTTGTCACCTTGGCCGAGCTCTATGGAGCAGCCATGGCGCTGAACGCAGGGGTTTCAATCCCTGGGACGAAAGTCCAGTTCAGCCCATGGTGGCTAGTATATGTATGTCACGCCCATAAGGGCATATTGGTAATTTTTTTTGTTTCCTTGTGACTCAGTCGACCGAACTTAGGCTCCCTCTATTTCTCTATAGTATGTGTGACAACGAACCCTTAATGACCTGCATATTCATTCAGGGGTAGATTCGGTATTTGACAATCCAATTTTCGTATTTAGTCAGAAATGGCTCAAACTTGTAAAATTCATTATAAATCATTTCTGTGTCCAAATCCCACATATAGGTATGTTTTTGAAATGAGAAAAATCCAACGGATTTAATGGGATAGGTTTGGAGACCTGATTCGAGACCTATTGAGAGGTCATTTTTATTATTAAGGATTTAAGGAATTATTTATTGATTTAGCACACACTTATTATGTTTAGGTGATAAAAGACCTGAATCTAAGCCTAAAGAACATTATTGAGTATTAGGATCTGACTTTAAGGTATGTACACTCTCTATTTTTATTTTGGGCATTAAATGACTGAAATCCATATATTTTTCAATGAGGCATCTCTTGAATTGTTTTCCCTTAAAATCTAATACTTAGACATTTATTTCTCCTGATATGAATTCCTTTTTGTTTCTGTGACAATTATATTGTTATGCTCATTTGGGTCGTTGGACCCCTCCTACCATGTTGCCTTTATTGAAAATGACTAAAATAATAAGTCTTGCCACTCTATTATAGCATGCTGCTTGTATGACTAGAATATCTAGAATAGTGGTACTTATGTACAACCATATTTATTTAGGGCGTGCGTATTCCGCCCGGGGTGTGCATTTCCACCCTTGTTTATTTTTAGGCCATGATCCTATGGTGTTATGGCCCTGTTTTAGGTATATTTAGTCTACATTGTATGCATGCAAATATTTGTTGTTTTAATGTGAATCTGTGGTTGATTGTTATGGCAAGACACCCTTTTATTATCATGCTTGTAATATGAAATTTAATATGCCTCATTTATTTTGCTTCATTTCTTTTGATACTTATCTCTTGAAAACACCTAAATGCAAATAGCCCCCTTTTCTTGTGGGAACATCTCTTTTGTACTTGTAACCCTATATAATGCCCAAAATATTTTATATATGTACATACTCAGCCTTTTCTGACCTCTTTGTTGTTTCCTATGTTCTGGGTGATGTTTCCTTCCACCCAGGTGAAGAGGAGCCCGTGGAGACCTTAGGGGAGGAGTCTGCACTTGAGGACCTGGTGTTCAAGGAACATGTCCAGCAGTAGTTCGTGAAACTTTTGAGATGCCTAGGTTGCCCTCTGCAATCGATCCATTAGTTTAGTTTCTTTGGTGTTTTCTTTTATGTCCATGTGGACAAGCTCTTAGGAATAAATGGATTATGTAATAACTTAAACTCTTTGCTTTCCGCTGCATTTGCTTTATGCTCAAATTACCATGTTATTTTGAGAACAAAATGGCTACCCTTTTGTCTATTTATCGTGTTTTTATTATATGGGTTTTGCTTTGGCGTTCTCATCATAATGTTGATAGGGAGTGGTCCCCTAGCGGGTCCCACTCCTTACAAAATGGTATCAGAGCAATAGCAGTCGGTAGTCTAGTATCTCAAAATTTTGCTTTAGGATTCTCATCCCTATCTACCTTTTCAGGAGATCCGATCTGTTTGGGGACAAGCATGGTGAGTCCTCCCAATCCCGTGAGAGACATGGAGATGGGTACACTACACCGTTGAACCCACAGTTCGGGATGCCACTTGTCGAGCCTCCGTTGACGACACCGGATGCGCATGCCACTTCTGGGGGCCACCAGGTCGTCACTACGTCTCATTCCTCTTCAGAGCTTCCTCCTCCACCCCCGCTTACCGCCGAGCAAGAATTGGCGGTTCTGCGCCAGTTTTTGGCCAGTTCTATGATGGGGCGAGTCAACGCCATTCCTCTTCCTGAGAAACCCAAAGAGTACTCCCTCACGGAGTTCATCAAGATGCAGCCGCCCTACTTCAAGGGCGAAGGAGAGATCGAGATGGTGGACAAGGCCGACGACTGGGTCTTGGCCATCGAGCGTACCTTCGAGGGCATGGCGTGCCCTCCTCACCAGAAGGTCCGCTTCGGCACCTACGTTTTGGACGGACCAGCACGCGTTTGGTGGAACGGAGTCGCCCGCACTCGCGACACCTCCGACATGACATGGGAGCAATTCCTGGTCCTTTTCTGCCAGAAGTACGTCTGCGCCGCCGCATTAAAGAAGAAGGAAGCGGAGTTCTACAGCTTGAAGCAGGGAACCATGACTGTCTCTGCCTATGTTCAGAAGTTCCTGCTTTTGGAGCGCTATGCGATAGGTCTTGGAGAGGATCGCCGAGCTACTCTCTTTCTTCAGGGACTGAGCTACCAGTTTGGGCGAGCTCTTGTTCCACAGCTTCCTCTTACCTTCCAGCAGATGGTGGATAAGGCCCTCACTGTGGAGGCTTATCCAGGCTTTCAACCATCGACTCAGAGTCCCAGCAAGCGAAAGAGCTTCAGTGATGATCGCCGTGACAAGTGCAACCGCTGCCAGCGTCACCACCCTCCTGGCAGGTGCCCTACAGTGCAACCGACAGCTCGACCAGATGTGAGGCACTTGACGTGCCACGAGTGTGGCCAGGCGGGTCACATCAGGCCTCAGTGTCCCAAGCTCCAGAGAGCTGCTGCACCAGCTCAGCCTCGAGTACCCCAGCAGCCGCAGCAGCAACCTCGTCTGCAACAACCACCGAGGAACAATAATCAGCAAGGACGTCACCCACCTGTTGAGAAACGTGCAGGACGTGTCTTTGCCTTGGACGCTGTGGAAGCCACTGATGATAACGGAGTTATTGAAGGTACTGTGCACTTATTTCCAACAGCCGATAAAAGCATTATTTGATTCTGGGGCTTCAAACACTTTCATATCTTCTAAGCTTGTAGCATTGTTAGAGTTAGAAACAATGTACATGGACTATATCCTTGAGGTTGACACTCCTACGGGTACAATGTCTTCTACTTTCCTAAAAATCCCTACTGTAGACCTTTGTATTTCTGGCAAGATGTTCGAGACAAACTTCATCATCCTCAACATGAAGGCCATCGACGTAATCTTGGGAATGGATTGGCTCAAGAAGTTCAAAGTTGCTCTTTTCTGTGAAGATAAAAAGGTTAGTCTGCTACACCCCGATGGCGAGCGTTTCTGCATCAAAGGGAGGAAGCAAGGACATCGACAGTTCATCATTTCTGCACTCAAGGTGGAGAAGCTCATTGTTAAGGGCTCTAGGGCCTACTTGGCATCGGTCGTCCTCAATTCCACACCACCAGACTTAGAGGACATTGATGTGGTTCGGGATTTTCCTGACGTCTTTCCTGATGAGCTGCCTGGACTTCCTCCATCACGAGAAGTCGAGTTTTCTATCGACCTCGTACCAGGCATGACACCTATCTCCAAGCCACCCTATCGTATGGCACCTGCTGAGCTGGCTGAGCTCAAAAAGCAGCTGCAAGAGCTCCTAGACATGGGGTTTGTACGCCCTAGTATCTCTCCCTGGGGGGCACCATTGTTATTTGTAAAGAAGAAAGACGGGTCCTTACGGATGTGCATGGATTACCGTATGCTGAATCAAGTGACGATTAAGAATCGTTATCCTCTGCCACACATCGACGATTTGTTCGACCTGCTGAAGTCTGCTACTGTTTACTCGAAGATGGATTTACGTAGTGGCTACTATCAGATGCGGGTGAAAGATGATGATGTACCGAAGACGACTTTCCACACTCGTTACAGGCACTATGAGTTCCTGGTCATGCCTTTCGGTTTGACCAATGCCCCTGCCGCCTTCATGGACCTGATGAATCGGGTCTTCCGTCCCTACCTCGACAGCTTTGTGGTGGTGTTCATCGACGACGTGCTTATCTACTCCGAGTCCATGGACCAGCACCGCGAGCATTTGCGGATCGTTCTTCAGGCATTAAGAGAACATCAACTCTATGCAAAGTTCTCCAAGTGCAAGTTCTGGCTCAGTGAAGTGATGTTCCTTGGCCATGTTATTTCTGCGGGACACATTGCGGTAGATCCTGTCAAGATTGAAGCTGTGACAAAGTGGCAATCACCGAAAAACCCCTCAGAGATACGTAGTTTTCTAGGCTTGGCTGGTTACTATCGGAGGTTTGTACAGAGTTTCTCCGAGTTGGCACTTCCTATGACAAAGCTGACACGCAAGGATGCAAAGTTTATCTGGACCCCTGAGTGTGAGGAGAGTTTCTTAGCGTTGAAGAAGTGTTTGACGTCTGCCCCTGTGCTTGCTTTACCTGTTGAGGGTAAACCCTATGTTATCTTCACCGACGCTTCTAAACTGGGGTTGGGATGCGTCCTTATGCAAGAAGGATGAGTGATTGCTTATGCCTCTCACCAATTGAAGCCCAATGAGGGTAATTGGCCTACTCATGATCTGGAGTTGGCCGCCATAGTACATGCACTAAAGATATGGCGGAATTACTTGTATGGGGTACAGTTTGAAGTCTTCTGTGACTATAAGATCCTACGCTACCTGATGACTCAGAAGGACTTGAATCTGCACCAGAGACGATGGATGGAATACCTCAAGGACTATGAATTTACCATCACTTATCATCCCGGTAAAGCCAATATTGTTGCTGATGCTCTGAGTAGGAAGAAGGATGCTGCTTGTGCTTCCATCAGTTGCTTCTTATGGAGAGGCTTGGAACAGGTTTCGAGTTGGAGACCTGAGCTACCTGATGATGGTGACGACTTTTCTGTGGAGAAGGTGAGAGTGCAGATGGCTAGTTTGGCTGTCACTCCCACCTGGATTTCTGATGTTGTTACTGCGCAGTTAGATAGCCCTGAGCTAGCCGAGTTGAAGCTGATGACAGAGAAACCACAGTCTGACTTCTCTGTGGGAGTGGATGGTGCTATCCGTTTCCGTCATAGACTGTGGATACCTGATGTTGCTGATCTTAGATAGAGAGTTCTGGGTGAAGCCCATGGGTCTAAGTACACGATTCATCCCGGTACCACAAAGATGTACAAGGACTTACAACGGGGTTTCTGGTGGAAAAACATGAAGAAGGATATTGCTACTTATGTTGCAAAGTGCTTGACTTGCCAATAGGTGAAGATTGAACATCAGCGTCCTGGTGGTCTTCTTCATCCACTTGAGATACCAGAGTGGAAATGGGAGAATATCACTATGGATTTTGTCACTGGGTTTCCGAAGTCTAAACGTGGGTACGATGCGGTCTGGGTTGTTATTGATCGACTGACCAAGTCAGTTCATTTTCTTCCGTTCAAGAGCACCTACAAGGTCCCTGATATGGCACAATTGTATGTGGACTGGGTTGTTCGTCTGCATGTAGTTCCAAAGGCGATAGTTTCTGATCGAGACCCAAAGTTCACTTCTCGTTTGTGGAAGCAGATACAGGAGGAGATGGGTTCTGACCTACGTTTCAGCACATCATACCATCCTCAGACGGATGGCCAGTCTGAACGGACAATACAGATTCTGGAGGACTTGTTACGTGCTTGTGTGATGGATTGGGGAGGTGTTTGGGACAAATACCTTCCGTTGGCTGAATTTGCTTATAATAACAGTTACTAAGCCAGCATCGGTATGTCGCCTTTTGAAGCACTTTATGGCCGACCTTGTCATTCACCACTACACTGGGATGATGTGGGTGAACGAGCACTGATGAAGAGTGATGACATGCAGATGATGACTGATAAGATTTGCTTGATCAAGAAAAGGATGAAGACTGGCCAAGATCGACAGAAAGTGTATGCTGATAAGAAGAGATCTGATGTGAGCTTCTTGGTTGGTGATTATGTGTTCCTCAAGATAAAGCCAATTCACTCTATTGCAAGGTCTAAAGTCAAGGGCAAGTTGAGTCCTCGTTATGTGGGACCATTTGAAATCTTGGATAGAGTTGGGGAGTGTGCCTACCGTCTAGCTCTACCTCCCACTTATGACAAGATTCACAACCTGTTCCATGTATCTGTCCTGAAGAAGTATGTGAAGGATCCTACTCATGTGCTGACTATTGAACCTATTGAGTTACGAGAAGATCTATCCTATGAAGAGTTTCCAATGAAGGTCCTAGATTCTAGAACAAAGCATTTGAAGCACAAGGAGATTGAACTTGTGAAGGTTCTCTGGAAGTACCATGGTCTTGAGGAAACTACTTGGGAGTTGAAAGAAGAGATGATGCGTACCTATCCCTCCCTCTTTGCTTGAGATTTCGGGACGAAATCTTTTTAAGGGGTGGTGTGTTGTAACATCCCCAATTCCAGGTACAAAACACTTTTTCCCTTTTCTTTAACCCTACTTTGATATTTACATCATGGAAATCTTTCTTCGAACTTTGTATTGAATTAGGCGACTTTTGACCCTCAAACCCTAGTTTAACTCGAGACATATTCCATATAATGGAGGACATGATGAATTGCTATCTTAATACCCCAATTAACTAGCTCATGAGCAATAATGATGATCTAGATCACTTTACCCTAGATTTGTGAACTAGGATATACCTGGGTATCATATAGGTCACTATTTGAGTTTAGATGGAAGGTTTGACCATCTTTGACTTTTAGACTTAGTTCATTTCATTAATTGAATGACTAATGTGCACAGGTTAAATTATAGATGTAGTAACCTCAAAATGCAAATCTGAGCTCATAATTGAGTTCCTCACATCTTAATTAATTAACCCTCAAATTTTGGGGTCTTTTGGACATCGTATGCACCTTTAATTAGGCCCTAATATCTTTTATAAGTTTTTACCCTAACTTTTGGTCGATTTCTGGTTTATTTTGGTTCACGGCCGGACCAAGCCTCTGGGCCGGGTTTAATTTCCGGTTCCCTTGCCCGGGTAGCGGGACCTAGTCGTCCCCTACCTTCCGCTTCACTCGCGTGAGATGGGCAACAACAGGGAAGCTTTGACGGCTGCTCCCGCTCGATAGGGTGACCCGTTCAACACGGTTTCATCGCCAACAGACTCCATGCACTCCCGCGAGCCCGCCGGTCCCCTACTCTTCAGCCATAGAACCCTAAGGCGAAAATGCCTATTTCTACCCTTTGAGCAGCCGCCGCTGCCATTTTTTTCTCGCTCGCCTTCTCCCCACCCGAAGCCACCACCGTCTTCTCTAATGATCCAGTATTGAAACTCGGCATCTCCTCATCGGCCCCCTTCCGTTAATTTCGCCTGACACACCCTGGAGCTGCCGCCGGCACCAGTCTTCTTCTCTGGTGAAGACGGCGAGCAGCAGCTAGCTCTCCCCTCCGCGGTGCGATTCCTCGCAAGGTAACCATCTCTGACCCCCGTTCTTCCTTTCCTTATGGTCGGTTTATCGCAAGATGGACTCATCTGTCCGGTCGGAAAAACGCCCTTGCTTTCCCCTGTTTCGACCTCTCCTAGACCACGAGTCTTGTTCGCTGGTACCTAGCGCTACCTGTTCTTCGGTGTTTCTCTGGCCTTCAGGTGCCTCGGATCTCCAGCGTCCCACAACCCGTCTCCTCGTGAACCTATGAGGTGGGTTCAGGCTAAGTCATAGCACCACCATCGCTTCTCGATGTGTTCTCCCTCGCGCCAGTCTGTACCGGATCCTCCTTGGTCGTCTCCGGCTGGGACTCAGCTCGACCCCGATTACCTTAGGGCCAAAACGATGGTCCTCCAGGTCTGGGGTGAAGAGTCGTAGGTAGTGAGCTTTGTGCTCCTTCTCTTGGGGTCCTGGGATCGAAGGTTGTCACCTTGGCCGAGCTCTATGGAGCAGCCATGGCGCTGAACGCAGGGGTTTCAATCCCTGGGACAAAAGTCCAGTTCATCCCATGGTGGCTAGTATATGTATGTCACGCCCATAAGGGCATATTGGTAATTTTTTTTGTTTCCTTGTGACTCCGTCGACCGAACTTAGGCTCCCTCTATTTCTCTATAGTATGTGTGACAACGAACCCTTAATGACCTGCATATTCATTTAGGGGTAGATTCGGTATTTGACAATTCAATTTTCGTATTTAGTCAGAAATGGCTCAAACTTGTAAAATTCATTATAAATCATTTCTGTGTCCAAATCCCACATATAGGTATGTTTTTGAAATGAGAAAAATCCAACGGATTTAATGGGATAGGTTTGGAGACCTGATTCGAGACCTATTGAGAGGTCATTTTTATTATTAAGGATTTAAGGAATTATTTATTGATGTAGCACACACTTATTATGTTTAGGTGATAAAAGACCCGAATCTGAGCCTAAAGAACATTATTGAGTATTAGGATCTGACTTTAAGGTATGTACACTCTCTATTTTTATTTTGGGCATTAAATGACTGAAATCCATATATTTTTCAATGAGGCATCTCTTGAATTGTTTTCCCTTAAAAATCCAATACTTAGACATTTATTTCTCCTGATATGAATTCCTTTTTGTTTCTGTGACAATTATATTGTTATGCTCATTTGGGTCGTTGGACCCCTCCTGCCATGTTGCCTTTATTGAAAATGACTAAAATAATAAGTCTTGCCACTCTATTATAGCATGCTGCTTATATGACTAGAATATATAGAATAGTGGTACTTATGTACAACCATATTTATTTAGGGCGTGCGTATTCCGCCCGGGGTGTGCGTTTCCACCCTTGTTTATTTTTAGGCCATGATCCTATGGTGTTATGGCCCTGTTTTAGGTATATTTCGTCTACATTGTATGCATGCAAATATTTGTTGTTTTAATGTGAATCTGTGGTTGATTGTTATGGCAAGACACCCTTTTATTATCATGCTTGTAATCTGAAATTTAATATGCCTCATTTCTTTTGCTTCATTTCTTTTGATACTTATCTCTTGAAAACACCTAAATGCAAATAGCCCCCTTTTCTTGTGGGAACATCTCTTTTGTACTTGTAACCCTATATAATGCCCAAAATATTTTATATATGTACATACTCAGCCTTTGCTGACCTCTTTGTTGTTTCCTATGTTCTGGGTGATGTTTCCTTCCACCCAGGTGAAGAGGAGCCCGTGGAGACCTTAGGGGAGGAGTCTGCCCTTGAGGACCCGGTGTTCGAGGAACCTGTCCAGCAGTAGTTCGTGAAACTTTTGAGATGCCTAGGTTGCCCTCTGCAATCGATCCATTAGTTTAGTTTCTTTGGTGTTTTCTTTTATGTCCATGTGGACAAGCTCTTAGGAATAAATGGATTATGTAATAACTTAAACTCTTTGCTTTCCGCTGCATTTGCTTTATGCTCAAATTACCATGTTATTTTGAGAACAAAATGGCTACCCTTCTGTCTATTTATCGTGTTTTTCTTATATGGGTTTTGCTTTGGCGTTCTCATCATAATGTTGATAGGGAGTGGTCCCCTAGCGGGTCCCACTCCTTACAGGTAAACTCATCCAAACGGTTTTGAAACCGTTTACCCCCAAACGGTTTGCAAACTGTTTGGTCACCAAACGGTTTGGTGAAACCGTTTGGTCCCAACCTTTGAAACCGTTTGCTCCCAAGATATTTGGTGAGGTGCTTGCTTATGATGATGTCATCATCATATTCCTTCGTGCAACCAAGAACAGCAACCGTTCTTGATGGAAATTGCAGCAAAGAAACAAGAGTGTATCAAATTGAAGAAATCAATCACCAAAGCATAGAGAATTGATGCAATAGCAATGTTTAAGGGTTTGAGTTATAAAACCCGCCTCGAATCTGATCTCCAAGGTGCAAGCTCCACGTCTATAATGGTGTATGGAGTTCCATCAACTATCCAAGGTTCGTTCTTGAGCTTTTGGATGAACAAGTTGGCTAGAATTGGAAATCGGGTGAAAAGAACCAAGAATCAAGCATTGATTTAGGGTTTTCACCATGAATCCGAGGTAGAAGATGATCAAACCTTACCAACAGGTTGTGTTTGTCCTTCTCCTGCTCCTGGAATCCTCCTTGGTTGGCCAAAGCAAGAATGAAAAGGAAAAGACTAAGGGAACGACCCTTATGTGTTATTGAATTAAGGTATACATAAAGGGTATGTATATGGGTTTTTAATGAAAGAGAAAATAGAATTGTTTTCTTTAAATTCCATAATAATTTCCCCCAAATCCTCCTCCATTAATTGAATACGAAACCACCTTCAAGAACTTGCAAAGCCTCTTCATTATCCAAGAATTAATGGAAAAGAAATTAAGCACCTTAAATAATTTTATATTAATATCCAACTTTTAGTGGATAATACTTTTGATTATAATAATGTGAGTGGAATTTCACCTCCTTAAGATATTTTCGTTCCTTATCTTGACAAAAGAACGTCCATCCTTATTCAAAATCAACCAATAACATTTTGGTTGAAGCCCCTTTAATTAATACATTCATTTTTGCCCTAAATTAAATTAGGGTTTCACTTAAGATTAAATCTTGATTATTTTAATATCAAGATTCTCTCTCCTCCAACTTAATTCAAATGAGATGCCCCTCTCATTTTATTTGCTCTACATGATGCCAAGATACATTAAGGACCTTGTTGAAGTGGTAATTTGCATATTGAACCCTAGGTTTTGGGTAAATTGCACTTTACACCAAAACTGGGTTTTAATGCACAACATTGCTTTACAAGCTTAATCTTGGTGCCCAAGCTTGTGAAAACCATACCACTACATCATATTCATTCTTACGATGTTTCAACATCATAGGAACTTCTTATCATGCAATATTTGCAAGTTGACCCCTCAACTTGGGTAATTTGCACTTTAGTCCAAAATAAGCAATCATTGCTTCAACATTGTTCAAACATGACCAAAATTGAAACATAAGTTTCTCATGAGCTCTAATTACTTTTCCCAAGATAAGATTAAGAATCAACTCAACCTTATTAAGCAAAACATCTAGGGTTAACTCATAACCCAGGTCAGGGATGTTACACCATAAGCTTTCTAGATCATGTTCTTGTTTGAAAATGATGATCCATGCACTAAAAAGCTATGCTTGACTTGGATTTCGATTTTTATAATGTTCCCCATTCTGATTTCAGTTATATATGAACCTTTGATCATGCGTATGTTATTCCTAAGGTACAATATGACTTGGATCAGGTTGGTTTGACAACCTATGGTGCTAAGCACCTATCTACGAATGGTCAATTTTACGATTTTAAGCTGATTTCTTCTATAAACCATTACCCGATGATGCACCATTGCAACAAACCTATGGTGTTGTACTCATCACAACTGATGGTCATGATCAAGGGTGTAAAATGATGGTGACAACCTATTTTCACCCCCCTTAGGTCAGGTTTTTGATCATTTAGAAGTTTAATGATCAACCATTAAGTACCCTACTGATGTTATCAATCAATGTTGACATTAGCTTAATATTTGATTTTGATTAATGAATTAGTGTTGATCTAACAAACTATAGTGATTTAGTGATCACTAATGATGGTGGATCACGTCTCTACAATATATAGTGAGTTAATCATATAGTTTTAGAATCAGTTAAGCCTTAGATCAATGGTTTCTTGGGTCACTTGATGCAATGGTCGAACCTATACTATAATTGATGGTTTTAATATATGAACTTGACCCAATGGTCAAGATCTAATGTTTATTCCTCCAATAAAGTGAAATGATGGATAATGTAATATGTTGGTCCTAATAATGGGATTTAGATGGTTTCATTTATATGATCAACTTAAGGAGCTCATTTGTTGACAATGGATGGCTTGTTTTAACTAAACAGTCGATTGTGGGTTTTACCCTACTCTCAATGGAACTTTTGTGTTTTTAATCAAGGGATGTCTAGGGTTAGATGACGACTCTTTCTAGAGAACAAATCAAGGACTTTATAGGTGGTTTATCTAAGGTGATTATTTATGTAAACAACCAATGGTCTTACCTTTATAACATTCAATGGTTCTGGGTGACATTGTGGTATGGCGATATGGGTTGAATGATGATGGAAAAAATGGAGGGTTACCCGTAATAATTTAGTCTTACCTATTCAATCATATGAATAGAAGGGATGATAATCATATTGTGTTGATATGTAACCCTAACGAGGCATAGCTTGTTATAACTAGCTTTAATATAACTAAATGATGGTAATTGGGTAAGAATAGTCCTTGATTGATTAATACAATCATGGAGTACTCTCTATTATTATTGAAACCCTAGTATGCTATAACCTGATGGTTACACCTTGATTTGTGTGTGGGTTCATACTTGATAATAGTATGGAATGTGATGGTGATGCTTCACCTTATGCATCCATGATCCAATGGGGATGCCATGAGTTAGGGTTTGGGTATGAGTATTGATTAGTAACATTGATATAATTTATCATGTTAAATCTAACTCTAATGTAATTAGATAAAGATGAGTATTCATGTTTAACATTCTTATATGATGGAATGACGGTGAAATAACCTCCTTAACATGATCATAACCTTAATGTGTTAATCGGTGGTTATCATAGCCATATGGTTGATACTTTCTTATGATGAGCACGTGCATTGTGAATATGACGAGTGTTAATCATATCTAGATTCCTTGCATGTTGATGTAATAAAGGAATGTTCTTAATATTAATATAACCCTACTATGATTGTTTATGAATATCTCCTAGCTCATTAATGCAAGATTGTGCTGATCTAGTGTATTATATATAAGTGATGTTGTTGAGCCTTGTTCTAAGGCATGCAAAGATAATGATGATCTTACAGGGAATAATATGATGGTCTTAATGACCTTTGGGCATGGTTGAGCCCCAAATGAGGTGTAATCCTCGTGTTGATAAGGGTTAATACCCTGTGATATTGTGAAAGGATTTATTTCATGTGATAGTATGATGGTTTTAATGACCTTTGGGCATGGTTGTGCCCTAAATGAGGTGTAATCCTCTTGTGTTGATAAGGGTTGATACCCTGTGATATTGTGAAATGGATTTATATCTTGTGATAGTATGATGACTAGTATGGTCTCATGAATGGCAAGTGAATAGTACCATGTGGTGATGAGATGAGAAATAATGTTTCACACGTTTTATATCTTTTCAAGGTTGTGATATTTATATGCTTGCTAGAAGTGAATTAGGATTTGTATGTCCACTTGTTTGATGCAGCCTTAATTTACCCGATTGGCCTAACTAATCAAGTGAAACTCTAATCATGTAGCGCCCTGTGCCATAGATCCATCTGAGTGTCAAAATTTTCCAGATGGTGAAATGAGTATTCCTAAGGAAAACTCGAAGCACATACTATTGAGTATGTGGGGGTGGCAAGTTGAGGATATATCCTAGTCATCCACAATACAGATTGTGGAAGTTGGATATGGTCATGCTTCATACATTTGATGTGATTGAGAACGGCTGTGGTCGTGTCTCGGTGATTATATATGTGATAAGTTTGGAGGACAACTTAGTTGTACCTCAGATGGTAGGGTATGCGTACCCACCTCCTTTCACTAGTGTCGTGACCTATACCAAGGACGGACTAGGCTGTTAGCAGCTTGACCTTCTGTGTCATTGTGGCAGACCCATACTGACCGGGGGCGGAGAAGATCTTAGGAGTCTGACTCTTCCTAGATCTTGTATGGCACTAATTTCGACTTAGCAGTGGTCAGTTGGATTTTGAGTGGTATCCTCAAATTCATCATGGCATAATAAAAGATGTAATACAACCGTGTAGCATATTTGTTTAGGGTTATACATAACATTTCACATTGGATGATAACCCTTATTTTTTAACTTTACATAAAGATGATGCTTAGTGCAATTAAGAGATAGCAAATATACTTATGTTGTGGATATGTTTAAGATTGTAGATGCGTACATACAGTAGCCATGATTATGTTGATAACTATAGTGCTACTACTTATTATAATCATAATGCTTGCTATCTCATGTTGTTAGTTATGTTTAGCATGCTATCCATGCCTTTGTAACTAAAGATGCATATACTGCTAATCATGCTTATCTAGATAGTTGTGGTAATGTTGTTAGCTCTTCTTATAATGTTGATATGTTCAACCAATAGACATGCTCATGTTGTTAGCTATGCTATGTTACTAGACTTGCTCATGATGCTAGATATGCACATGCTACTGAATTGCTTATATTATCAACAAGATAAAGGATGATAGTCTGGCTAATGATGATAGTTATTATCTGCTCCCTAGTGCATTTTGTTAATCATCAGTGCTGCTGAGCTTATTTGTTATATCTGATTAATTTGCTTAACTGTTTAATTACTCAAAAATGTTGTAATCAATAAATGTTGTTGGAGGTTATATTTCTTGCTGGGACTGGGTCTCACCTTTATGGTTCGCCACATTTTTTTAGGTAATCGGAAGTGATGAAAACAAACATGTGACAGCAAAGAGGAGCTATAGTAATAAATCTTTGATAAAGTTGATTAAATGTCTAGTGTGTCCTAGAGTCGTCCATGTACTCTCGAATCCAGGTAGGAAAAGTTTGTATATGGTGTTTCAAACAAATAGAACTTTTGTTATCATGTTAATGCTTATTTGTGTGGCATATATGAATATTGTTCTCCTGTGTATATATGTTCTGGCTAAGGAGATAGACCAATTTGTATCAAATTCTTGGCATAGTATGGATACAAGAAAGATGTTGGGCTCTTATGCAAATATTTTTGAGCCAGTGTTGATGTTGAAATCGGTTTTAATTTACCCATATTTTGGGTATGTGATTAAGTAGTGATTGATTGTGTTTTACATTTTGAGTAATCTCGTTTAGTGTAACGGGTCCTAACATGTTGGTATCAGAGCTTTAGGTTCACTAAGTCTACAGGGACACTAGGACTTAAGACTAGGATGATGCCTAAGTTAGGAACGTGACACAAAAACATGGTGCATACTGCCTAATCTCAGTGCTTGGATGCCCTGGCCAGGTATTGAATTATTGAAGAAAGGTAAGTATGGAACTCTTAGATTTTTATCTTTCTGATTACTCTGATCGAGTAGTCATTTTGAGATAATCTAAAGAGCATAACGAATAAGAAATCATGGTGTGAATATCACAATCCTACCTTAAAGAAGATGAGAATTGCATCATTATCTATCAAAACTTGAATGTTTTATAACTATAAGACAAAGATACAACACCATGAAATATAAATCTGAATAAAATAAGGAAAAGAGTTCTTGATGATGTGATTCAAGAAGATAATAAAGTAAAAGACAGATAAGTCTATGCTTATAAAGTGAATCAAGGTATGAAATCCACATAAGATAGAGAGAACTCCTATAACAAGTACAAAATGAGAAGATGAATGGGAACAATGACAAAGAAATAAGTGGAACCTGAGTTAATCTTAGACCAACCTATGTGTGTAAGAAAGTGTTAATGAAAAATTAGCATGGCGTGTGAAAGAAAGTAAGGGAGATGATCCCAATTTAATGAAGAAAATGTGGAATATGATGATTTACATGTCAATAAGTGGCTGAAAAAATAATAAAATAAGAGAATATACACTAGTGGGATAAATAGTCATCAAGGAAGGAGTAATGAGATATGTTAATCATGATGATTCCTATGCTAATGGCAAGGAACCCAAAATGAAAAAGATAAAATGATACATAAGAAGTTGTTACCTGCATAATGAAAATAGAATTGGTTACCTTTTTGCTAGTGACCCTTGAAAAATACTACTATGGTATGGGAAGTGTGTTTCACTTTATGTCTTTCCTTTCTAGGGCACAACTTTTAAGTAGATCATTTCCACTTGGTATGTGTGGATTCGCTACAAACATGACGGTGGATAGCTTATTATAGCATAAGGTCATTTGGCCTATGGTTCCAAGATCATAAAGTTTGTGATGATTTTGTTTTTGAGCCTTCCAATAATTAGGAAGACTCCTCTTATATGTTTTGAAATTTGTTATGTTGGTAAAAGTAGATGAGATAAGGATGTGAGTTCTTTATAGCACATGAGGTGGATACCAAGGTAATGAATCCTAGTATCCAAGATGTATTAACATTATGAGAAATATTTCAAGGTTGGATATGTTTATTAAATGAAAATTACAAGTATTCCTCTCTCTTAGAGAGAGAGAGAGAGTTGATGATGACCCATTAAATGTTTCTAGGAAGGAAAAACAAAAGTGATTCTATAATTTTGTGTATGGTTCAATGATAGCTGGGCAAGACCATTATCAAGGATTCATGGTTGTTGGTCAATATATATGTGATATTGTGTTCCTTTAAGATAAACCTAATATCAATGCATAAGATTTATATTGGATGACATAATTCACATGACCAAGATGAGTTTAGAATTATGTCCTTTAGACTAACCAATGTACAAATAGAATTTATGAATAGGAGGAACAGAGTGTTCCAATCATTTCATACAAGTTACATCAAGCTTTAAATGATGCCATGTCAACATATTTCAAATATGGTCAAAAATATGATCAATATTTCTTCAAAAACCTTAGGGTTTCCGAAGCAGCAATAGCTATGAGACAAGTTGAACAAGAGTGAGATGGGGTTGATTAAGTGTCTTTGTGGGATCACGATATGTCTTCTAAGTAGGTTGTGTAAATCCTAGTAAGGTGAAGATAGTGTTGTTGTTTCACCCCTAACAAGGTTGACTAGGAATGATGTTTCCTTGTATGAAAGGATAGCTGCCAGCATCAACATTTCTTTTGATGCTGAAAAAGAACTGACAAGAGTTCTAGTGTCAGTGTATTAAAAAAAAGGATGGATACATTGTTTTTTTTATGCTTCAAGGAATCATATGGGACACATGGTATGATTGGTAAAAAGCTAGCAAGTATGACTTTTGAGTAATGTGTTGATACAATAGATATAATTTTAGGATGATAGCTAGAATTTAAAGTTGAACATTACTATTAGCTTTGTACAGGTGGCACAACAAGTTTTTATGTTCCACATTTGAAAATGTCTTCTTATGTGGGGTTTTTTGTGCTGATCCAAGATGAGATATGTATGAATGATGTGACATCACCATGATACTAAAGTAATCATGTGAAGGCAATAGGATGAGGTGCAAAGGAAGTACCCATCTTTGTTTACCTTGGATTTCGGGGGCGAAATCCCTGTTAGGGGTTTATAGTTGTAACACCCCTAAACTTGCTTAATGAGTTGAATACGTTTAATTATCATAATTGAATGCTTAGAACCCTAATATAACCTTGTGATATTCTTTGGAATCATAATACAAGCTTAAGTTTCAAATTTGGTCCAATTTGGACACTGTTTAACGAAGTTATGCATTTTATGTACATTTTGGACTTTTCTACAATTGACCTAATTGAGGGGTTTTCTTTGTAATTTGTCACATAAATTATGTTCCTTAGATGTTATGTTATCATTATTGAGCTTTTTGAGCCATGGGGTGCCTATTTAAACCTTGGTTTGAAGGTGTTTGCTCTAAGGATATTTTAGGGTTTTCCCCTTCATGGATGAGCTACCTTTAGTAGCTATCAACTAAGGAATTATGTGATTGGCTTGGAATTTTGACAAAGTAGAGATAATAAGGTCTATAGGGACGGTGGGAGATCTGCTTGTGTGTTCTTATATATTCTTAATAATTTAAAGCCATGAACACTTGGATATATACTAGAATTTCAACTTTTTCTTTTTCTTTATATTAAAGTGTCATATACTTATCCACAAGCACTAAAATGAGCTATTTACTCTCCACCACCTCTCTCCTTCTCCCAGCTTCATTCTCCCTCTGATCAGCTATGAATTTTGATGCTCAAGGAAGAAGGAAGTGGGGATCTTCTTGGAAAAAATTATAGGGTTGCAATTGATTTCCTTTTTGGGTATAAAAAGCTTCTTCCTAGTGATCTTGACCTAAAAGTGTAAGTTTTACCTTCTTTCCTCTATCTATTTATTTTTTATCCTTCCTCCTCGATTTCTCCAGGTCATAACCTTGGTGTTCCATGGTAGGAATTGCTCTAAAGCCCTAAAATCCTACCTTTCTTGCTCCTTATGCTTAGGGTTTGCTCATTTGATGAAGAAAGGTGCTAGATGGACGAATTGATAGCTTATTCTTGGATTTTATACCCTACCAACTCGAGATTTAATTCAAGGTCATCCCTCAAATTTATCAAGGAAAAAATTGAATATAAATGGAAAAGGGAATATTTTATTTAGGATAATTTAATTGGGAAATTATGGAAAAAATATTATAAAAATAAAAAATGAAAGATAAAATTGTGCTTTGGGTTTGAAAAGAAGGTTTCTTTACAAAAAGCACCAAACCGGGTAAAAGTGGGTGAGATGAATGGATTGAATAGGCGGGAAAATATGGGAAATTACGGATAAATGTGGGAAAATGGTAAAGTGTGTGAAATGAGGAATGAACTCTATGATTAACTAAACAATTTATACCAGCTATAAATTTTTCCATAGTGGGTAAAAAGGGGTGTAAACAGTTTGTCCCTCTCAAAGCAAGGTTTGAGATAAGAGTGAGATCATAGGCTTGAGCCAAGTCTGACCCCCAATTTTGATTATTAAAGGAAAAAAAGGTTGCACTCATCAAGTATGTTCTGATAAACCTTGTGGAGGGTGAAAAACCTAAGTGATATCTTTTCCTTCTAAGAATTTTTTTGAATAAGTCATTCATATCAAAGATAAGATTGGGTGTGAATAATTTCTCTAGAGTAAGGGTACTGAGACAAATTGGTTTTTCTCAATCCTCCATTATATTTCTCTCTCTCATAAAGTGGGTTCTTACTTAATTTGATTTCAATTTCATAGTTTGGTTGTTGCAGTACCACAATTTGATCACATCACCGATCAATTTTATAATGTATGATACTAATTTTGCCTTTTGAGCTAAGTTACACACTTTAATATGTCACCATCATGCAAGATTATTTGAACTTAATCAGTATGATTACCTTGTACCCTAATATATTTCATATTGTAGATCTTTCAATTATCTTTCTAATGATGAAAATATAACCTCAAATAGACCATCCTAGCCCAAGTTATAGCCTTTCAAATTTGCTCAAATTTCATTTGATGTAACAAATTTATCTTGAATTTGAGCCTGATTTGGGCGAAAACATTGGCGTGTAGCCTATAAACTTTGTTCTTCCTCCCACACCATTTCATTATTTGTTAAGGATAGACATCGAATTAAGTACCATGGATCCCTCTCCCTTGTTCCAACAGTATCAGTTCATCTTCCACCTATCATCCTGCAGCAAAGTGGTATTTCCTTGACACCCACCGATCCAACCTCTTATTCCACATTTGGCCAAATCAAAACCCCAATTCCATTAGTCTTGACTTCTTGTTTATTTCCCCCCTCATTTCCTTTCATTTTCTTTCCTAACAACCCCCTTCTTTACCTTGTTCTTCCTCTACTAGCCCTAGTTGGTGCCATGGCAGCTGAAGCTTGAAACAACCACATTGTAGCTCCTCAGCCACGACCAAGAGGTGTGGTGGCACCATGGGACCAAGGCTAATGCAGGAGAAACCACATGAGGTTGCACCGACCCCTATCTTTCATTGTGGTAGGATCTCCAGCGAGCCCAACCACCTTGGCGCTGCCGCGAGACTGAACAACGATGGGTGCCACATAGGTAGTGTGGGACGACATTGAGCGGTTCACAGTCATTGGTGGATGAGCAGACCAGTGACAGGTGGCCAGGGGCTTCTAGAGGGCTAGGAGTGGGCCAATCATCACCATACATGTGGATGAGGGGTCAGTAGTGGGGCGCTCATGGTTCGACCGTTGGATTCAAGATCGATGACCCATGTTACACACATGATTTCAATAACACCCTCTATCCAAACTTTAGTCATTTGATGAAAATTTTATAAAATGAACAACGTCCACCTCCTAAAGAAAAATTAGGAAAATTATATAAAATCTATCCACTCGAGAAAATATACATAATTGACCTATTTGTAGTTCCTAAAACCCTTTCCTTTTTCTTTGGCTTGCTAAAATATGATCTCTAACTGTGTTTGACTTCTTTCAATGTAGGGTGATGATAGAGTTTGGACCTTTGTTATTCAACCTACTTACTACACATCATATCAGTAAAATTTATACACTTTTGATCTAATGATGCTCTAATCACCATTTCTTGCACTTGTTTCACGTCGATGCCCTATTATGACTAGTGTTGTGAATGTCAATGATGTACCTTGCCCTAATTAAATAACTTTGCTCCTAAATGTCATCTGTTGCAAAACCACCTCCTATGATAAGTAAACTCATGATATTTTGTAACCATAATGCCTATGGTCAATCCATCTTGACCTATGATGGTGTGTTTGAAACCCTAAGTCTAGTAGTAGTGACTTAGTGTGACACATATTGCTTGATTGTCTTCCATGTTCCCCAATCTTGATGCGAATATAATTTTTCTGCTGTCCCCTCTCAAATAAAAGTTTATAAATTCCATTTGAACACTTTGATGAGGATGTCCCACTTTGATCATATGATGGATCCAAATGATTTTAGTCTTGTATGTTAATGATTGAATTTTATGATTGTGTTGATACCAATGTTGGATTATGATGCCTAGACTCTAGGGGAAATTTGCCTATGTTGTTGAGTTAAACCATCTATTATTCTTAGTTCTAGTGTCCTGACGAACAATGAACTTGTTTCTCTATTATGAGTCATTGAACGTCAAAATGTACATAAGTAACATGAATCTTGAAATGTTCATATAAAGTGAACGAAACATTGAAATGACTTCAAACTTGAACCACACCTTCATTATGAAGTTTAAATCGATAAAAATATCATCTAATTTACTAATAACAAACTTGGAATCTAACTTAGTCAAAACCCCAAAAAATGGAGCTAATTGGGTTAATGATGAGAACTAACACATGTATCTAATATTGTGCTTAACCATGTGTTGCTTGAGATCTAGAGGGTCAAGGTTAGGTTATGAAATATTTGAATAATGTATGGGATTTAATAGTTATATGACTATGGATTTCTTGTTTGAACTGTGGTATGTATGCTTATTTACTTGCGCAAATATTGCCATGTAGTAAACTAACATTGTAATAGATGTTTGTCTCTTTGATTTTATAACTTGAATGCATAATATAGATCATTATCATACAAACCTTGTGCACCTGGATGTAGTCTTAGAGTAAGGACATTGGGCTGGGCATCTTACTCGAGTTGTCAAGATAGGACAGACCATGTTGATACAAGGGTTAGCTCTTGGCAATGGCCTTAAGGTCCCTTATGAATAGGATTAGATAATCTTGAGCACCCTGACGGACCCTTCCAATGGGAAGCTGGTCAGAGGCCACATGATATATTATATTATTGGTATAATTGGAGTAACAGATTAAAACATGGGTTTCACTCTACTAAGTAACTAACTCATTTATTTATTGTTCGTTTACTTTTGTATAACTTTTCAAATCATGCAAATCTTATATATATATATGTGTGTGTGTGTGTGTTTGTGTGTGTATGTATCTTTCTACCCTATACTCAAAAACTCATGTATTGATCCTCTTGTTTTACATATGTTTTAGGTTCAAAGATGGCTAGGATTTGATGTGCTTGGTGAGCTATGTTCATGTGCACTTGTTGTAAGATCCCTAGTGTACATGAGCATACTTCTACAGTTTGACAATTTAATTCGTAATTGAGACCTTGTAATAAGACAATGTTGCTTAACATTACTTATGGAATGTTGACATTATGATTGGTATTTTTATCTTGTTCTGTGTTCATGAATGCTAAGCATTTCATGCTTCCGCATGTTGTCTTTGATATTTGTTTGGTTTTCTATTACTTGACAAATGGTATCATAGCATGAACAATAACTACACCAAAAAATGATCACATGAAATAAAACCAAAACACAACCTTACATCTCAACCCTAAAAACATAATCAGTTATCCTTTGTAGACTAAGTTGTCATAGCCTCTCGATTGAACCTAGATGTCCCAGAACTAGGTGTAGACTTGTGTAATTCCTAGAATCTTTGTTTCTCCTCTATTTGTCCTATAGTATGGGAAGTATGTGCAGTAGGGTGAGAAAAATGATGTGTTATGATTGAAAACCCTAGACATATGGTCACAACATGTGCTTAGGGTATCTACATAGGTGTGCACCATGTTCTTGCTAGTTCTCTAGGTGTCATTGTACTAGTCTGTCTAATGACTATGTGGTAACTCATTTTGGTTTTGGTTGATTGGAATAGAGTATGGTGGTTTACCTCTCCTGTTTCAATGTTGGAGAATATTTCAAATATTTGGAAATTTGAATATTTCAAATATTAGTATATATGTGCATATGAAAAATATCACCACACACAGAAGGGTAGTGAGTATCCATGTCACCTAAGAGAAAGAAATGTAACATCAGTCTATATTAGAGTGTTTTGATGTTAGTTGTAGCCTCTAGAGTTGTCTAGAGCCATGATAAAGGTTAGCCTCATAAGTAGTACAAATAACCTAAGTTGTTGTTTTTGATGATGATGATGATGATGTTGTTGTTGTTGTTGATGATGATGATGATGTTTTTGTTTTTGATGATGTCAATATCGATGATGATGATATGAGCTTGCTTCAATATGACCTAATCTTGTTGTTGGAATACTTAAGTATGTTGTATGACATGAAATTAGTTTTGACCATGCATCCCTAGCTAATCGATCACCATGTATGCTATATGTGACTTGTTTGATGTGATACATGTAGCTAGTGGGTCGTCATGTTTGCTTCTCCCTAGTTTTGAATATGTTAAGTTTTGGTTAGCGGGACATGTTTTAGGACTAACATAGGCCTCAATCTCTTTACAAAAGAGGATCTCTAATATGGGACATATGATAAGGGTGAATTCTTGATGTGGATAAACTTGACATGAGAGAAGGTTAGAGTACCTAACCTCTAAAATATGTGAAATATTGAAATATACACATGATGTAATGCATGATGATGAGTCCCTAGATAGAATACTTCTAAGTATATGAGTTGAGTCACCTAGTGTGTTGTTCCCTTGATAATGTTGAACACTAGATTTCCTATGAAAAGATCAAACCCTATAGAAAAAGGCATATGAATATATGTATTTTTTCCATGTAGGTGAAGAAGACGTCACAAAATCTTATGTGTGATCTCCATGATGATCCTCACACTCAAGATAGTGGTTCCAAGTGAAGGAATCTAGTGGTTCCCTTAGTTTATGGAGGTTGGGAAAAGGTTTGGATATGGGTAGGTGTATGTTGTTCTCCTGTTTTGCCTCAACATAGTTAGGTCATTAAATGAGTGGTCCGACCTCTGAAAGCTATTTTTAGCTAGAAGTGAGATAATTATGAAATCTTGAAGTTGATAATAATGTTTTTCCCAGAAATGATGCATGATATGTGAAGATGTCTCACTTACATTAAAACTTTACATATCTTTGATAAGTCACTTTCATAGGCTATACCTAATAGGAAACCATACCTTGCATAAAAGATGTAGTTCTGAAATCACAATTTCGATATGATGACACCTTGAGATCCTATATTGAATAATCACAATGCATAACTTGCTAAATTTTGGACCCAAGATGAAAAAATGAACACAATTGATTAGAGTTAGTAGAATTTTGGGGAAAAACTAAAACATGCGTGAAATCTAGTATAATGATGAAATAAATGTTCAATGATAATCTCGTATGATAGCCATTATGATGAACACACTTTATTGAGAAATTGATAACATAGATTTGATAAAACACCTTGGAGATTATATGAGTACATGAACAAAAACCCTAGGGTAGTAGGGAGAGGGGTTGTGAAACCCTAATGTCAAGATGATGTCGGAATATGATGGGGCACCAATTAGTAAGTATAATTAGGATGGGTACACCCCTATTGATGACATCCTAAGTGTAAACCATATAGTGATGGATGGATTTACACCTAGGTTTGGTTGCCTAAAACACAAAAAATATGTTGACTTCAACTTTTGAGTAAGATTTTGGACGAATTTTGGGGATGAAATTTCTTTTATGGAGGGAAGGATGTAACAACTTGGCTTTTCTAACTCACCCATTGTAATATTTCTCTCTCATCAAGTGGCCTTTTACTCAATTTTATTCCAAATTCATAGTTTGAGTGTTGTAGTACCCAAATTTGGTCACATGAATCAATCTTACAATGTGAGACATTAAATTTGCCTTTTTGAGCTAAGTTCCACACTTTAATATGTCATTTTATCACAAGATTATTTGAATGTAATCAATATGACCATTGTCCCCTAATGTATTTCAGATTTCATAGCTTTCGAATATCTTTCTATGGATGCAAATATTGACTCGATCAGACCATCCTAGCCCAATTTATAGCCTTTAAAAATTTGCTTGAATTTCATTTGGTTTAACAAATATAACTCAAATTGAAGCCCACTTTGGGCCCAAACTTGGGAGCAAGAGACCAATCAACTTTATGATTCCTCCCTCACTCATATTATGCTTGTTTAAGGATAGCCATCCATCCAAGTCCTAGAGATCCCTCCTCCTTGATCCAATAGTGCCAGTTCATCTTCTACCTAGCATCTTGTACCAACAACATACCTCTTTGGTGCCCACCAATCCAACCCTTTATTACCACCTTTGGTCAATTTAAATCCCCAATTCCCTTATTATTGACTCCCTACTTCTTTCCCCACTACTTTCCACTCATTTTCTTTCTCAACAACCCCTTCTCCACCTTCTTCTTCCTCATTTATCCCTCGTTGGTGCCATGGCGGCCGGAGCTTCAAGCCGCCATCAGAAAACTTCTCAACCCCAACCAAGAGGTGGGTGTCATCATAGAACCAAGCCGATCATGGGAGGCACTACAAGAGGTCAATCTGACCCCCATCCATGGTCATAGGCAAGAGATTTCATCGAGCCCAACTACCTTAATGCTACTACAAGACTGAGCAGCATTAGGTGCCAAAGTCGTATCTGGAAGGTGGTGTGGGGGGAAAAGGAGAGGTTTGAAGCCACTAGAATATGATCATAATGGTGAGGGGTGGTCAAGGGTTTCTAATGGGATGGGAGTGGTCCAATCATCACCAGAAATGTGGATTGGAGGTTGGCCAACGGGGCACGCATGGTTCAGATGTTGGATTCAAGATCGATGTCACATGTGGGACACATGATTCATGTAACACCCTTGGTCCAAAAAAAAGTCATTTGATGAAAATTTTATAAAATGCATAACTACCACCTCCTAAGGCCAAATTTGGTAGTATTATATATCAATTGATTAACTCGAGAATATCTACAACATGGACCTATATGCAGACCCTAAAACCAATTCCTCTTTCTCTATTTTTCTAAGAACACAATCTTTAACTATGTTTGACTTCCTTTGATGCTTGTTGATGATAAACTTTGGACCTTTATCACTCAACGTACTAACTATACCTCATATCAATAATATTTACACACTTTTGAGACAATAAGGCCCTAATCACCATTTATTTCACTTATGCACTATTATGACTAGTGTTGTAAATGTTAATGTTGTATCTTTCCCTAATTAAATAACCTTGATCCTAAATGAAAACTAATGCCTAACCTATAGGGAATATGACGTCAAAGATGGCAGAGGAAACAAAAAAAAAATCTTGTCATATTCCCATAAATAGTGCGGATCACGTCAACAACTATGAATGGGAAGGAAGGTTGCAAGGCATATTCCTAGTCCTGGAGAAAGTACAGTAAAAATCCTTACAGTGGCATGCTTCTTTCTTAAGAAACACCCAGATTGTAATCGGCGGTGGCCTCCTATTATAGCAGCACAAATGGAGATTGACGACATCCTGCTAGCATGGTGGCAATAGCCTCCACACCTCTATGTAGTCCACATGGACCACCAATAACTCTTGTCGTTCAACTAGAACTAACAAGAAGGAGTTCTCCCTTATGTTGTCAATGTGCTAGCATCAACTTTTCTCCCCTTTGTCTGTCTCTCCCTTTACAGGTAAGATGCCTCTAGCTCTCATGTTACCACAACATTGAGATCAAGACACATGTCATACAAGTGTGTTGAGAGCCTTGGCCCTCCCTTTTTATATAGGAGTGGATGGGCTAGGGTTTCCACAAACCCGGGGACATGAGGAGATGAATTTCATGAATTTTTTTCTGTTGCAAATAATGAGATGGTCGACTAGGCTCCCAATTGGTCGACTAGACACTCTAGTCAGTCGATTGGAATGTTTTCCTATTCACAAACATATTGGATTTCGATGTGATGATTAATGCACATCATGACATCAACATCAATCCTTAATCCAGTTTTACTTATCATCTAGTCGTTCGAATAGACTTTTTAGTCCTTCATCTTGATAGTTGAGTCATTCGAATCACATTCTTAGTCGGTCGACTCATATTCTAGTCAACCAACTGCCAACCAATGTTTTTTAAGTTGATTACCTAAACACTTAGTAATCAAGCCAAACCTTATTCATGAGTAAATTTCTATTCTAGATGTGTCCTATGTGTGTGACCCTATAGGACCCAAATCACGTTGGTTGTGAATTTCTATAATTGAATTATGACATCACAAACAATGGGTGATATTCAACACACATCACTATTACCCAAGTAATTGGAAAGTTGGAGAAAAACTTCAATCTACATCTGTGGTAAGTGTTACCATGATTGTATAATTCCTTTGTCTCTGATATACATATTGAACTTAAGGCATGGAATCATCATCCTCTTAATATTTATTCCATGTTTCTTGAACTAGAGAAGACTTCCTCAGATAAATGCGAGCTTACATATCACAAATTAATTTAGATGAGTATGGCCATACGTTTCTCATTCTTGTTTACCAAATGGTCAAGATATAAACTCCAATAGGAGGGACAAAACCCATATACATCACTCATAGTCAATCCCCATGTGTCACAATGTATTTGATCATCACCTTTATGGTAAACCCTTATTTAAGGACACATTGAACTGTGTTAAAGTACATTGAATGACATGCGATGAGTGTAGTGACTTCAGGTCTAAGATCCACATTCACCACTGTCACTATTAGAGTTGATTATAACTACCATTTAGTGGTTTCCATGTATCAATCTCAAGGTGTTCCTGTCTAGTACATGGTTCTCTAGCAAGTACCTATGTGTTTGGCTTGATATCATATATCATTACTAATGAGATTCTATCATCAGCCAACATACATTCTAGTCTTATGTATTGTTGTTGTCTATTTATTACTTCTAGAATAATATCTAACTAGGGACATGGCAATATTGCATATCCATTTATCATACATATGATCTCATTGTTCATGTTGTCAACCTGAAGATAGACGTCATTGAATAATATCATTCTTCTAGACATCTATAATGTTATACCAACATCTCATAATTGAACAAACACATAGAGGGAAATTGCCTTTATTATTAATCAAATCAAGTACATGATGCCACATTACAATCATCGTATGACTGGATCTTTAGGCATACATACCAACATATTCCTACTTGCACTTACAACCAATCAACCATGAATTTAATCCCAAGTGATCTAACATGACCTTCATGCTTCTGCTGCAAAAGTGCTTTTGTTAAGGGGTCAACAACATTTCTTTCAGTTTTTACTATGAAAATCTTCACATATTCTTGATGTACAATCTCTCGTATGAGATGGAATTTCCATTGTATGTGCTTGGAATGCTGATGTGATCTAGGTTCCTTAGCTTAGCTCCATTGTTGTAACAATACAACTCTACTACTTTACTGATGCTTGGAACCACCCCAAGTACAATGACAAACTTCTTGATCCAAACAACTTCCTTTGCTGCTAGGAGGAAACAATATGCTTGGCCTCTGTTGTATAACAACAATTGTTTCTTGTTTGGAACTCTTCAACTCTTCCTCTCTATCATAGAAAAGAAATTGATCCTTAGTTCTTCTCAAGTACTTAAGGATATTCTACATGGTACTTAATGACCTTCACCAGTATTTGACTGATATCTGCTCATCATGCTCAAAGCGTATGAGACATCAGAATAAGTACACAATCTTGCATACATGATAGATCCAATTATAGATGCATATGGAATCTTACTCATGCATTCTTGTTCATCACAAGAATTGGGACATTAAGCTCTAGAGATAGTAACACCATGAGACATGGGTAACTTTTCACTCTTTTGGGGTTCTCCATGCTGAACCTTTTTAGGACTTTTTCAATGAATGTGCTTTGGCTTAGGCCAAGAAGCCTTCTAGATTTATCTCTATAGATCTTTGTTCCAAAGATATAGGATGCTTCACCAAAGTCCTTCATATATAATTTATTTCCCAGCCAAGTTTTTACCATTTGTAAGGTAGGGATGCCATTCATCATCAATAGTATGTCATCTACATATTATTGGTAAGGTATGCCCAAAGAGCCAATCATGTGATGACTGCCATGGGCATATAACACAAGGGATTTGATTAATATTCATAAAGGCAAGCTTCCAATTCATTATGTTTCACTCAATTATGAGATACTAAGGAAACATTATGAATGTCTAAAGAATGACATTACTCAATGACGTCTGTCTTCAAGTACATGACTTAAACAATGAGATCATACAGATGCTAAGAGTATCTACATTCTTATTTTGTCCCTGGTGGTTGTTACTATGGAAGGAAGATAGACATCACTAACACTTAAGACTAGAGTGTGGGTTGTTTGATGACAAAATCTCATTAGTCATGATATATGATATGAAACCAAGCATAAATACTTGTTAGGGAACAGTGTATCAAATGGACCCACCTTGAGAGTGACACATGGAAACCATGCTTAGGTGGTCATAGTCATATCTCATAGTGAAGGTGGTGATTATGATTCTTAGGCCTGAAGTCACTACACTCATCACATGCCATTCGGTATACTTTGACATCATCAAACATAACTCTGAATAAGGATTGCCAGAAAGGTGATGATTGGGTAGCTGTGACACATGGGGAGTGACTGTGAGTGATGTACATGGGATTTGTCCCTTCTATTGGAGTTGGATATCTTGGCCACTTGATAAGCAACACTGAGAAATGCATGTGTGTGCACGTGTGAATCAATATATGATATTGAGGTCACATATAGTCTGCTCTTAGTTCAAGGAACCCAGATTGAACATTTAGATGATGAAGATTCCATGCCCCGAGTTCATTTTAGATATCAGAGATAAAGGAATTATACAATCACTGTAAAACCTTACACAAATTTTAGGTTGAAGTTGTTCTCCAACTTTCCATTCACTGGGGTAGCACTGATGTGCGACTAGGCACCACTCTTTGCTTGTGATGTCATAAACTAGTTATGGACATTCACTACCAACGTGATACATGACCTATAGGGTCACACACATAGGAACTCATATAGAAGAGGAGTTTAATCATGAGTTATGAGTGGATTGATTACTAAAGTGTTTAGATATTCAATTCAAGAAACACATCAACGACTAGACTGCTAGACAATCAACTCAAGTGTTGAGACAGTCATTTGGAGTGTCAGTTTGATTAGAACTAAATCGAATGAGTTCTGCATGAATCGGGGCACCAACTGATCGGCTCACTGAGTGAACCGATCGACTCATGTTGGGTGAGATGATCGGTTCACCTAGTGAACCCATTGGCTCAATCATGCCAATTGAAGGTTCTAGTGACTTTTCTGAATCTGTGATAAAGATTGATCGTTTCATTTATTCAATTTGATTGGTACAAAAATTGATGTTGTGTATTAATTGGAAATGAAATCGATAATTTGTATGTGATTGGGAAACATGGCAAAATGACCAGTTCAGGCTGTGAACTGATTGCCTCGCATGTGAATCGACTGGTTCAGTTTCCAACCAATTGGTTCGGGATTTGTAGGTTGCAAAGATTCATAATCTTCCAGTCCCTTCCACTCCAACACATATTCAGAACCCAGACCCTAACCCCTCTTATAAATGGAGGGGTAATGGGGGTTTCCTAGAACATAACTCAATTCTCTCTAACAATTATTTTCATCTCTATTTGTGGTAACCAATAGAGAGCCCGAGCAAGTCCTACTCACTAAAAGGAGGGATAGAAAGGGAGAAACAATTGTAGGAGAGAAAGTTGGTGACAATACACAAACAGGAGGGACAACTTCTTCATGTTTGTTCTAATAGAAAGACAAGAGTTCTAGTTGGTCAGTGTGGACTTCTCTAGAGGCGAGGAGGCTTTTTCCCGTCACTAGGACGGCAACGTCAGCTTACAATTGGTGGTGAGTCCAGGAGCTATCACATGCACTATTTAAGTTTATTGTCCATGGTGAAGACCAAGAGTTGCACATACACCATCTAAGAGTAACTAGAAGATAGTTGCACTGCAATGAGTTGTAGTCATTGGACTTTCTCCAGGACTAGGTATAAACTCGTTATACCATCTTTCCTATTTCATAGTTATTGACGTGATCTTGTTGTTATGGGGAAGGCAAATAGATAAAATTTCCTTTTCCTCTGCCTACTCTGCGCTCGTATTTCCCTACAATGGTATCAAATCTACATCAGTTTACTATGTTTTGGGATAATCGATATAATCATATTTTTGGTTTTCATAGTTTATTTATTGCATGTGATGGGAATACTTAAACTATTTCATATATGTATCCAGTAAAACACCACATAATCCCAAACTATATATATATATATATATATATATATATATATATATATATATATATATATATGCAATTTACACACATCACCCTAAAAGTGGTTTTAATAGTGGATGTGTAGCATGGTTATGACCAATAACCCAATATTTGTGTGTGGTTTAATTGTTTGATTTTATTGATATTATATCTCTATTTGCATACCGAGCCTCTACCTCCTTCTTCCTAATGTAAAGTTAATTCTTTCCTACCTTTTTTCCCCTCAAATGTAACTCAAGATTTCTCTCTACAACGTAATAAGATTAATAACAATATGATAGTTTATTTTTTTGTAACCACGAAGATGATGATCAATGTCAGGAGAGCTGACCGTTTCACATGACGAGCTGACCGACTGGAGGACCAAAAAGGGCTGACCACATAAGTGAACCGACCAACTGGTGGACCCAACCGACCATCTAGAGGTTTCCATACATCAGTTGGACAGGAGTCCATCTGACCATTTCATAGGACCAACCGATCGGCCAAGAGGTGAGACAATTGATTTAAGGATTGAACCGATCAACCTGGATTGGCAAGCACAAATCTACACCAACAACAGGTTCATACATGTGATGTGATGATTGACCTAGGTGGTATTGATTCCTTGTGGCTCCAAGGAATTACAGTAGACACGGCCATAACCATCACTTTTTTATATTGCATGTTTATGTTGTGGGATATAGCATTATATGGTGCATACTATATATGTGGTGATTAGATACAATATATATCTATATTATATATATATAATCCCTCAATCAAATATATTAAATATAAGATGCGTTCCATTAGCGATACACATGAAAAGCTTGATCAACTAAGCATGGGAATTCTAAGGATGGTGCAACATCTATCTCATGGAAGTGTGATGGTTCTAATGTGGGCCCGTCAAGTGGGGTGCATTATTATCGGGTCAGCTTTTTGGTTGGGCTTAATTGTGTGGTCTTAATGAGATTAAGCACCAAAAGCATGTTGATAATTGTAACAAAGAGTTGTGCATATTATCTATTCAAGAATTGCAACTGATGCAATTGACAAACATTGCCTACCTTAATAATTAATTATGGATGCTAGCGTTGGCCAGGTAATAATTGAATTATTTTGGATCTTGGCTCATTAGAAGATTGTTTGCTACAATTTTCCTAATTGATAATTGAGGGTTGTCAATTTGAACAAAATAATGAGAGAGATTGTTAATTAAAAGCCTAATCAACATCATCAATTTTTTTAAATCAAATCAAATACAAATGAGTTTTGGACAAAATTACAAACTCTTTTGTAGAATCAAATGGCAATGAACAATAATCACTTTTCACTATGATCGGTCCTTGAGAAGGAAATGCTAATTGGGAACAACTTCCATGACTAGTTTTGGACGTTGAGAATCGTTCTCACACAGGAGCACAAGCTCTATGTCCTAGAGACACTAGATCTAGATGAACCCCTTCCCAATTCACCAAGGGCTGATAGGGATTCTTACAAGAAGCATGCTGAACATGTTGTAGATGTCAAGTGTCTAATGCTATGCTCCATGAACTATGAGTTGAAGAGGTAGAATGAGAACATGGATGTGATTGAGATGGTCACACATCTCAAGAACATGTTCCAAGATCAGGCCAGACAAGAGAGATACAATGTCTCCAATGCATTGTTCAAGTGAGACATGGCAGAAGGAGATCCAGTATATCCTCATGTACTCAAGATCATTGGGTGTATGGAGAACCTGAATAGACTAGGATTCCCCTTGGGCCAAGAGTTGGCCACTGAAGTGATTTTGTAGTCCCTGCTAGAGTCATACAGTCAGTTTGTTATGAACTACAACATGAATAACTTTGACCAGCTGTTGATAGAGTTATTGGGCATGTTGAGAACACCTGAGGCACAAATGAAGAAAAACAAACCAAAGTACGTGATGGTGATTAAAAAGTCAAAGGGAAAGTCTAAAGGAAAATGCAAAGCTAAGAAGAGTTCTAAAGTTGGCCAGAAGCCCAAGTCTTCAGATCTAAAGGCAAAGGGAGGAGTAAAGAAAAGAGGCGATTGTCACTATTGTCACCAGTCTGGACATTGGAAAAGAAATTGCCCACTTTGGTTAGAGAAACTAAAGAAGAAAAAGGAAGGGACAGAGTCCTCTACTTCATGTATAAATGTTGTAAGATAAATTTGATTACTTCTTTATCTTGGTATGTGATACCAGATTTAGATCTGACATATTAATGTGCAAGATATGACAAAAAGTAAAGCCTTCATGAAAGGACAAAGAAAGACAAGACGGAGTAAGATTTGCTGAAGCTTTAGTCTATATTTAAATTTATCTTATCCCAATGGGCATGTAATAGAGTTAAGATTCTATTTCATTATGCCAATAAATAGAAACATTTAATTTACACATCTTGTATGGCAAGGATGGTAAATCAATAAAGTGAGTTGTTGATGTTTATGTTTCAAAGATGTGATCTTGTATGGCAATGCCCAACCATCTAATGATCTTTATACAAAACAATCTTAAGATGAATGTTTACAACGTAAATACAAAATGATTATAATAACTCAAACAATCTTTAGCATAGTCATCAATGCACATATGTAAGAAGTGTATTACTAGAATCCATATTGATGGGTATCTAGACACTTTTAGTTAATGAGCCAATAAGAGTCATGCAAATATTAAATATGAGAAATATGATACAACACCCTTCATTGGAGGTAGTGGGAGGATTAGCATTCTATTAAAGCTTATACATATTGATGTATGAAGATCTTATGGAATAAATGCTAAAGGTGGCTGGTACTTCATTATATTAATCGATAATCTCTGTTGATATGTGGGTCTGTTTTAGGTGAAATACAAACATGAATATATTGAAGTTTTCAAGAATATTATAAATGAAGTATGATTTCGATAGAAGTATTAATAAACTTTGATATGATCAAATGTTGGATTACTTTGCATCAATAGTTTGAGGACCTTCTGGAAGGATTGTGATGATATATCACAAAGTCAAATCCATCTGAAATTGATGATGTGTTAGGATGAAGGAATTACATCATGATGGGTCATGATATGATTTTCATAATAATCTTGTCTTCTAATTTCCTCATAGATGTATACTTTATAGTAAAACAATGTACAAACAAATTAAAAGACATCATATAGGATATGATATGGGAATGTCCTTATATGTCTTAAGGATAGAAACCTATATAAAGACAATATTTTCTTGAAAATGTTTATCCACAATCATGATTGTTGAACACTGTTATTAATCCAAATACAACAAAAAAGTTTATGTTTCTAGGATAACAGAATTCCAAAAGAATCAGTGGGAGAAAAAGTAGAACTCCATATGTTTGAGGTAAACAAAGAGTTATAATGAGAACTAAAGAGAATCACAAGTTGTTGTGGAATCTCAAGTTCGTCATGTAACACAGAACCTCACAGTTCTAGTAGAACACATATGAAATTGGAGGATTGTGAATCCAACAACTCAGATGGGTTGGTCATAGGATGATGAGCCAACAAATCAACTAGAAGCTATTGAGAACCATAACATGAGAAATGGCTTAATACCATTATAGAGTCCATGTGCACTAACAAGGTATGACCTTGCTAGTACTAACAAAAAGCGTAACACCCAAAGCGCTCCAAAGGGTTTTGTTGCAAAAACCCACATGGATAACATGAGAGACAGATTGGTTGGAACGGTTTTCAAATTAGTTCAAGTTGTTGAACATGAAAGAACTCCTTTACCAATAGTCATGCTTGTTGATGCAGCTAAAATAGACTATGAGATTTGGCATACGAAGATTAAAACCAGATTCCTTAAAAGGAATATGTGAGAGGATGTGTACATGACACATCCTAAAGTTTTTATAACTTCATTAATGAAAATAAGGTCTATAAATACATAGTTTAATCTGGGACTGAAACAAGCATCTCAAAGATAGGGTCTTTTGACTTGACAAGATAGTCAAAGAGTTTGACTTGAGTCAATATAAAATATGAAATATGTGATTATAAAATATTTAATAGGAGCATATACAAATATTCCACATGTGATGGGGAACAACATCCCAATATTGCGAGTCTTGAGAACTAGCACTGAAAAACCTTCAACAATGAAGGATTAGGTGAAACATCCTATGTGATAGGAACTGAGATCTATGAGATAGGTTTGGAAAGTTTCATGACCTAAATATTAGTGCGTATGATAGAAATATGCTAAAAGAGTTCAATATGAAGGATTCATTGAGAGATAATCCAGATTATTCTGTCATGAACCCTATATTCCAATTATTGTGAAGAATGAAAATGACATGAGTGATATGCCATATGTTGTAGCAATAGATCTATCATCGATGCTATAAATGTACTTATCCCATATAATCTTGAATGTATTGGACATGACAAGATTATATTAATTTCCAATAAGGGTTATTGTAATGTCATTTAAAAACATCCATTGTACTTGTGAAGTGCTTAAGGATAAGTTGCTAGTTAATAGCATCAAGGAAGAGTTGGGTGTAATGGGTTACACTAATGTAAGCTTCCAAAATGACAAAAGAGATCACAATAAAATATGTTTGATATTAAGAAAAAGGTTTTGTTAGTTGAAAGATTTTGAACTACATGCCATTAATTCCATTCTACGATAGAAGTCAAGTATCCCGGTGTTGTGAACACATGAGTGGATACTATATGGATCTAGAAGTTCATATTGATAAACTTATAGATGTTCCATTCATTAATGGCTCAGTAGAGATACTGTGACAACATTGGAGCTACTTGTTAGGCAAGGAATATCAAATACCATATTTTGACACTTTCATCTCATAGTGAAGGGATAAGAAACATGCAATATACCGACTAATAGAATTTTTTTGTTAACCCACTGGATTAGCACTTGCACATCAGATACATGATGGATATGTTTAGATCACTAAGAGTGAGATTCATGGGTGATTGGCTCTAAGAGTAAGTGGGAGTCTGTTGGTAAGGTATGCCCAGAGAGACAATCATATGATGATTGACATGGCATATAATGTAAAGGACTTGATTAATATTCATAAAGACAAGCTTCCAATTCATTATGTTCCACTCAGTTATAAGATAATGAGGAAACATTGTGAATGTCTAGAGAGTGACAATACTCAATGACGTATGTCTTCAAGTATGTGACTTGAACAATGAGATCATATGGATGCTAAGAGTATGTACATTCTTATTATGTCCCTGGTCTATTTACTATCGAAGGAAGATAGACACTAGTAACACTTAAGACTAGCATGTGGGTTGGTTGATGAGAGAATCTCATTAGTCAATGATATATTATATCAAACCAAGCACACAAATATGTGTTAGGGAATGATGTATTAGACAGACCCACCTTGAGAGTGACACATGGAAACCATGATTAGGTGGTCATAGTCATTTCTCATAGTGAAGGTGGTAATTGTGATTCTTAGACTTGAAGTGACTACACTCATCACATGTCGTACGATATACTTTAACATCATCAAACGTAACCCTGAATAAGGATTGCCATAAAGGTGATGATTGGGTAGGTGTGACACATGGGAGTGATTGTGAGTGATGTAGATGGGATTTGTCCCTCCTACTAAGTTTGATATCCTAGACAATTGATAACAAAGACTGTGAAATGCATGCACATGCATGTGTGAATCAATATATGATACTGAGGTTCATATATATCATACAGTCTTCTCTTGGTTTAAGGAACATGATGGAACATTGAGAGGATGAACGTGACAAAGTGGAATTTAGCATTATTATGAATTAATTACTCTTTTGACCTCATTATACCTATTAATGGTCTCAAATTATTTTTCTTATGTTCTTAATCAATGTTGAGACTCAAACTCAAAATATGGTGCTCAATGTGAACCTTATACACATTATAACACCAAAAATTTGATTAATTCATCACTTTGCCTAAAGAAGAAAATTGTCAATCAAAATTCATCATTTAGTTCTCAAACTCTTTCTAAATATTCTCCACATTTTTGTGAAGTTGTGGTCCAAATTTGAGAACAATTGGACATTCCTACGTTTACTATGAATTCTTGAAGTTTATGTATTGAAAATCCCCTTTTTCCCTTTTATTTGCCTTCTTATATGGCTTTGTCCATGTCATTGATCTATGGAATGAAGCAGGGGCGCTCCTCGACCCTTGGATCTGCTTCTTGTGGATCTAGGCGTGATCCAATGACCATTAGGTCATCTTCTACCTCCCGCTGATTGTGGGGAGGAGTAAATGAAGAGTGAACAACGAAATCTCTAGCCAAAGACCCCAATTCAAAATTCTAATCGAGAGGAAATGTTCCCCCTGTGATTTCACACTCACCAAACCCTATTTTGGCAAGCTTTCATACACCACTGTGTCGCCAAAACGTTTCCCTTGGCTAGCCTTCTCACTTCGACGGCCATGGCTAAGTGCTAGATCTTGATTAGCCCTAAACCTAATCCTAGTGCTATAAAAGGATCCCCAATGGATCGCCATAGTCACACCTTACAAAACCCTTGCTCTTGCTCTCTATTTTGGCTTCAAACTTCCCCAATTTCACCTTCTTCCTCTTATAGTTCGGACGGTGGTGCCACCTAGCCCGTTTGGGCGTTCCCTGTTCTGGTCACCTTGCCTCCAATAAACACCTACTAGTGCTCCACAGAGTTGCAGAGAACTCCACCAGCCTATCCGCAGCCTTCCTTGCCCTCTCCTACTCCTAGAGCTGCTCCATGCCGATGAGCCCCTCTGCCCTATTCTTGGGCTCACACAAGACATGTGCGGGTGAGGGGTAAGGTTCCCCAAACCATTGGTCCAGGAGATACCAGAGTCGGTTCAAAGGCCCAGCTAGACCAGTGATTTGACCGGCCAAAGTGAAGGGTTGAACCGACCAAACCAAGGACCGAACTGGACCCTGAGCAAGAAGGCTGCCTCACCTACTTAATCAATCCTGGCCTTAAATTGTGCATCAGATAATCCTCAATTTTCCTTATCAAAGGTATTTTTGCTCCCTCTCTTACAGATATTCAACGAAATAGTCAGATCTCTATTTAATCATATAAATGCACTCTGACTCCAAGTAATTCGAGTGAACAGTTGATTTCGATCAGAAAAATGCAATGAAACCATTAAAATTACTTGTGAGGCCTGATTCTAAATGATTCTCATTGATATATCTAAATCTTAATCTGTTACTTATGTAATTGGTCTAAATGACTCTATTTGTGGTTAATCTTGACTAAACACTGAAAACCCTAATTCTTGACTCTAATGTTCATATTGAGACTCTAAAATCATACTTAACCCATTAATGATCTAGATTAATATTTGTTTACTTGATTCAATCTTGATTATAAGGAATATGAGTAATCTTGATATTGATCTTAATCTTGCAAAACCCTTGGTGTACTTTTGACCCATCATTCTGATCCTTGAACTCCAATGATGTTAGTTATCATGACGATGATCTAGAAATGTGATGATGACTTCTATAATAATCATAAAGTTAGGGTTAACACATATGATCCTAGAAAACCTAGGTAAGTCATTCACACTCGAATATATTGTACACTTGAAATAATGTTGGACATATTGAAATATTATCGATCATAAGTGAATGACCCAAGCCTGAGGTTGACATAGGAAAAGTGTAACCCTAATCTCGAATATTCAAATATGATATTCTAGAAGTCATGATCTTGACCCTTGATCCAATCTTAATGATTTAGGATCTGACTCGAAGGGTTTACCTACTGATTCGAATATTGATCTGTACTCAAAATCCTTGGTGAAAGGTATGCTATCATATAACTCCTCCTTGATTGTATTGAAGATACCTTTATGTATCTCTTGACTGTATACTTGGCTACTTACTTGGATGAGCTACTATTCCCTATGATAAGTCTTCTATTTTTTCTATACTATATTTTGAAAAATATGAAAACATAATTTGCATGCCCATTATGACTACCCGTATATTGATAATGATGATGATATTGATAATGTTGATAATGTTGATATTGAGTGCAACAACCCCCTCATTTGGAGGCGGGACTTGTACATTGGACTCCTATGTTCCTATGGTGAGAAGAAGCCTAGTGACCTTCTCCATCACGTTGGGGTAATAGAGTCACACAAAATATATAAGCATGCTTATTTGATTACAACATAATGAGAATTCTTAATAAAAATTGAATCGTTGAATAACAAACATTTTGTCAAATGATATTGGTTTTGGAAATCATTTGTTATTCTTTTGAATATAAGTCCTGCCAAGTATACTTTTATTATAAACTCGTTTTACTTGATTTTGACAGCGTACCATGCAATTGCATGATTGTGTCTTGATTTTCTTGATTTTAGGAAATACAAGTGGAATACTGAATAAGATCACTTCCGCACTCTACATACTCTAATGACAAAGATATATTGGAAAAATCTCCATATTGGGTTAGTTTGTTATTGAAATATCCAGTTTTTGAGTTATTGTTTCTTATTGTATATGCCAGTGTGTTAGATCCATTTGGGACACTCAGGGACGGGCGCTTCCATCCCTTTACTACTGTCTATGCAGTAGGATTGGGATTAGGGTAAGAATGGTTCTGTGACAGTTGGTATCATAGCTTACACACTCTCATATACTCTAAGTAAATAATTTCTCAAGTCTCTTAAACCCAAGAAACCCTAAAGTCCATAATGGTGAAAGTTGAGGTGTCTAGGCTCGGGGTCATGGCATAATTTATCCTATCCATCTTCACGGTGGCTGAGATCCCCCGCTCTACCTAGCCTTAGTTGATCTAGAACTGGACCTAAAGGTTCTCTTGTAAAACCCTAGAGAGTCTTCTAGCATCTCATCTCTTCTTTAAGGACAACCCAAGCCACCCATGTAGATGAAGATTAAGTAGTCTTCTCATCCCATCATGCGATCCTTCTCATTACCTTTTGCAACATTATGTCTCGATTATGGGTAGCTTATGAATGGGAAAAAATGAATATCGCTAAATCTTGAAAGTTGATACCATGATCTGACCTGAATTTGAAAACTCAATTTTGATCAATTAATTTTGAAACCAAATACTCATGTATGATCCCTAATATCATGTAAACTCAATTAAGCCAAACTAGACTACATGCTTACTATGTTGAGGTAAATCTTGATTTGGTGAAATAAGAATGACGTGTACCTTATACCTCATTGTTGATGAGGTCTCTATTTGATTAAGCCCATGTTGCCCTATTGTTGATTAAGCCTCAAACATAGTTAAGCAAACTCGTATCCTATTTTGTACACATCTTGACCATTCTATCAAGTGACTAAGCCTAAGACTCACAAAATCATGATGTAAGACTATGACGCAAAAAAAGTAGTTTTCCTATTGACTATTGATGCCTTTTGCAATCTCAATTTTGATATGATAATTATGGGCCTAGACTTTGCACTATTATGCTCTAATTCCTTGAATGCCAAATTCAAATCTTTGATTTCCAAATTAAATCACTACCTTGATCATAAAAGAAAAGGAATGCAACTATTACCTTGACTTTGTAAAATCTTGACATTATTGCCCTATTGTGGTCTTGAATTTTGATCTCATTACCTTATAGAATATGATTTCATAATGGATAATCTCCCTATTTGAATAATCTCAATTGATAATTACTAATGTTGGTAATGTGCCAAATTAGGGTGGTAGTTGACTCATGACTCCCCTAACCTAGGTCACATCCCCATTATGACTACCTCTAAGTTTTCATCCTATTGATTATTTAGAGTTTGGAAAGGTATTCCCTTCCACCCTATTGGGACTAGTTGACCTAAGTCTAATAGGTTAAACCCATGGTTGATACTCGATCTTGAATATTGATTTGATTATGATCTTGATATATGACAATATTGACTATAGCTTGTGGTTGAATTCCTAGATAGACCTAGGTGTAGATCATTCATCAACCTTGGATACAATGATAATGAAATCTTGATATGTTGCTCGAATATTGCTTGAATAGTGATGCTCAAAATTGAATATAGATGAGTGATCTCCCCCAAGGTCTAAATAGGAATCTAAACCCTGACTTCAAAATTCTGGACCTATGACTTTGGATGTCCAAAAATCTTGATTCTTGAAACTGATATATAATAATGTGACTCACAATTATCAAATCTCAATAACAATACAAATCCTATGTTCACATTTTTTTTGGATCTAAAGATCATACTAGATATATGACTAATGACGTCAAAATCCCAAATCTTGAAAATTTTGAATTGATGACTATTTTAACTGTCTTGATTTATGACTTAGGGTTTAGCTCTCATTAGTACTAGGGTGGGACCTCCCATTAATTTTGAGCTTGAAAATCATGATATTGAAAGTATGATGTTGTCTCAAAATTGTTGAAATATGAAATCTCAAGTCATGGGTGTTTAACCCCACCTAGGCCAATGTAGAAGCTAGTACCCTGAGATTTTGGGATTGAAAGTCACCTTGTACACTTGATTCAAGAACTCTATTTGTTTGACCGAAATATGATCTCTCCAAATTTTTTATCAATAGAATCTTTCCATATTTGTGACTCATATGATGACTTTGAATGATTATGTATTGACCTTGATACTCAATTGCTCGATGATAAATGGCATTGATAGCATTTTGGTTATGATATGAAACATGGAAATTCAATTATGATTATTGGATTACTTGAAATTTGAGGACATGATTTTGATTTTATACTCAAGGATACCCCAATATCTAAGGAAATGACTTAGGTTGAATAATCCCAATTTTGAGGTTGTTTTGAATTTTGGGGAAAAAATTCCTTTTTAAGGAGGGAAGGATGTGACAAAGTGGAATTTAGCATTATTATGAATTAATTACTCTTTTGACCTCATTATACCAACTAATGGTCTCAAATTATTTTTCTTATCTTCGTAATCAATATTGAGACAAACTCAAAATATGGTGATCAATGTGAACCTTATACACATTATAACACCACAAATTTGATTAATTCATCACTTTGCCCAAAGAAGAAAATTGTCAATCAAAATTCATCATTTAGTTCTCAAACTCTTTATAAATATTCTCCACATTTTGGTGAATTTGTGCTAAATTTGAGAACAATTGGACATTCCTATGATTTACTATGAATTCTTAAAGTTTATGTGTTGAAAACCCTTTTTTCCCTTTTATTTGCCTTCTTATATGGCTTTGTCCATGTCATTGATCCTTGGAATGAAGCAGAGGCACTCCTCGGCCCTTGGATCTACTTCTCATAGATCCAGGCATGATCCAATGACCATTAGGTCATCTTCTATCTCCCGCTGATTGCGGGGAGGAGTAAATGAAGAGTGAACAGTGAGATCTTGCACCTAAGACTCCGATTCAAAATTCTAATCGACAGGAAATGTTCCCCTTGTGATTTTACGCTCACCAAACCCTGTTTTGGCTAGATTTCATACACCATTATGCCGCCAAAATGTTTCCCTTGGCTAGCCTTCTCACTCTGACGACCATGGCTAAGTGCTCGATCTCGATTAGCCCTAAACCTAATCCTAGTGCTATAAAAGGATCCCCAATGGACCGCCATAGTCACACCTTGCAAGAACCCTTGCTCTTGCTCTCTGTTTTGGCCTCAAACTTCCCAAATTTCACCTTCTTCCTCCTACAGTTCGTACGGAGCTACCATCTAGACCGTTTGGGTGTTCCTTATTCTGGTCACCTTGCCTCCAATAAACACCTACTGGCGCTCCATAGAGTTGTGGCGAACTCCACCAGCCTATTCACGGCCTTCCTTGCCCTCTCCTTCTCCTGAAGCTACTCCTTGCTGATGAGCCCCTCTGCCCTATTCTTAGGATCATGCGAGACCTATGCGGGTGAGGGGAAAGGTTCCCCGAACCATCGGTCCAGGAGATACCAGAGCCAGTTCAAAGGCCCAGCTAGACCAGTGATTTGACCGGCCAAAGTGAAAGGCTGAACCGGCCAAACCAAGGACCGAACTGGAGCCTGAGCAAGAGGGTCGCCTCACCTACTTGAATCAATCTTGGCCTTAAATTGTGCATCAGACGATCCTCAATTTTCCTTATCAAATGTATTTTTTCTCCCTCTATGACAAATATTCAACTAAATAGTCAGATCTATGTTTAATCATATAAAATGCACCTCGACTCCAAATAATTTGAGTAAATAGTTGATTTCGATCAGAAAAATCCAATGAAACCATTAAAATTACCTATGAGGCCTGATTCTAAATTATTCTCATTGATATATCTAAATCTTGATCTATTACTTATGCAATTGGTCTAAATGACTCTATTTGTGGTTAGTCTTGACTAAACACTGAAAACCCTAATTCTTGACTCTAATGTTCATATTGAGACTCTAAAATCATATTTGACCCATTAATGATCTAGATTTATATTTGTTGACTTTATTCAATCTTGATTATAAGGAATATGAGTACTCTTGATATTGATCTTAATCTTGCAAAACCCTCGGTGTACTTTTGACCCATTATTCTGATCCTTGAACTTCAATGATGTTAGTTATCATGATGATGATCTAGAAATGTGATGATGACTTGTATAATAATCATAAAGTCAGGGTTAACACATATGATCCTAGAAAACCTAGGTAAGTCATTCACACTCGAATATATTATACACTCGAAATAATGTTGGATATATTGAAATATTATGGATCATAAGTGAATGACCCAACCCTGAGGTTGGCATAGGAAAAATGTAACCCTAATCTCAAATATTCAAATATGATATTCTAGAAGTCATGATCTTGACCCTTGATCCAATCTTAATGATTTAAGATCTGACTCGAAGGGTTGACCTACTGATTCGGATATTGATCTGTACTCAAAATCCTCAGTGAAAGGTATGCTATTAGATAACTCCTCCTTAATTATATTGAACATACTTTTATGTATCTCTTGACTGTATACTTGTCTACTTACTTGGATGAGCTACTTTTCCCTATGATTAGTCTTCTGTTTTGTATACTATATTTTGAAAAACATGAAAACATAAATTGCATGCCCATTATGACTGCCCGTATATTGATAATGATGATGATATTGATAATGTTGATAATGTTGATATTGAGTGCAACAACCCCCTCATTTAGAGGTGGGACTTGTACATTGGCCTCCTATGTTCCTATGGTGAGAAGGATCCTAGTGACCTTGTCAATCGCGTTGGGGTAATAGAGTCACACAAAATATACAAGCATGCTTATTTGATTACAACATAATGGGATTCATAATAAAAATTGAATCGTTGAATAACATATTTTGTCGAATGATATTGGTTTTAGAAATCATTTGTTATTCTTTTGAATATATATCCTGCCAAGTATACTCTTTTATTATAAACTGTTTTACTTGATTTTGACAGCGTACCATGCAATTGCATGATTGTGTCTTGATTTTCTTGATTTTAGGCAATACAAGTGGAATACTGAATAAGATCACTTCTGTACTCTACATACTCTGATGACAAAGATATATTGGAAAAATCTTCATATTGGGTTAGTTTGTTATTTAAATATCCAGTTTTTGAGTTATTATTTGTTATTGTATATGCCAGTGTGTTAGATCCATTTGCGCCACTCAGGGATGGGCGCTTCCATCCCTTTACTACTGTCTATGCATTAGGATTGGGATTGGGGTAAGAACGGATCCATGACAATGATGATTCCATGCAACAAGTTCATTCTGACAATCAGTGACAAAGGAATTATACAATCACTGTAATGCTTTATCCAAATTGTAGGTTGAAGTTGTTGTCCAACTTTCTATTCACATAGGTAGCACTGATGTGAGACTAGGCACTGCTCTTTGCTTGTGATCGCATAAACTAGTTATGGACATTCACTACCGACGTGTTATGGGACCTATAGGGTCACACGCATATGAAATCATCTATAAGAGGAGTTTAATCATGAATGATGAATGGATTGATTACTAAAGTGTTTAGGTATTCAATTCAAGCAACAAATCAGCTGACTGGACTACCAACCAATCAAGTTAAGTGTTGAGATAGTTGTTTGGAGTGTCATGTTGATTAGAACCAAATTGGTTGAGTTCTGCATGAATCGAGGCACCAACTGATCGACTCAATCAGTGAACCAATTGGGTCAGGTTGGGCGAGATGACCAGTTCACCTAGTAAACCAATCGGCTCAGTCATGCCAACCGAAGGTTCTTACCAAATTCGTGAGAAAGACTGGTTGTTTCACTTGTTCAATTCGATTCGTACAAGAATTAATGTTGTGCACTAATTGGAAACAAAATTTCTAATTCATATGCAATTAGGAAACATGGTAAAATGACTGGTACGAGCTGTGAACTGATCAACTCGCATGTGAACCAACCAGTTTGGTTGCCAACCGACCAATTTAGGATTTGCAGGTTGTGAAAACTCATGATCTTCCGGTCCCTTCCACCCACACATATTGGGAACCCAGACCCTAACCCCTCCTATAAATAGAGGATATTGGGGGCTTCCTAGAACACAACTCAATTACCTATGACAATTGTTGTCCTCTGTTGTTGTGGTAACTAATAAAGAGCCCAAGCAAGTCCTACCAGCTAAAGTGAGGGATAGCAAGGGAGAAACAATTGTGGGAGAGAAAATTGGTGACTAGTATACCAAAGGGAGGGACAAATCCTAAATATTTGTTCTACTAGAATGACATGAGTTTTAGTTGATCTGTTTGGACTTCTCTAGAGAAGAGGAGGCTTTGTCCATCGCTAGGAGGGAAACTTGAGCTTGCAGTCCGTGTTGTGACCAGAAGCTACTACAAGCACTATTCGAGTCTGTTATCTGCGGTGAAGACCATTCGTTAAACAGACACAATCTAAGAGCAACTAGAAGATAATTGCATTAAAACAAGTTGTAGTCACTGGAATTGCTCTAAGACCAGGTATACACTCATTAAACCATCTTTCCTATTTTATAATTATTGACGTGATCTTGTTATTATTGGGAATACAGATAGATAAATTTTTCATTTTCACTTGCCACTCTGTGCCCGTATTTCCCCACACATACAATATGATGAATATAATCATGATCCCACTAACCTTCTTGTAAACACATGGTTCATCTTCATTTGACTAAAGACAAACTCTTTATATATTTTGTGAGATCAACGATTCTAGCACTGAGATGCTTGCTTCATTTCATAGATTGACTTTTGTAGATTACAGACTTTATTAGCTTATTTTGGATTTATAAAACCCTCAAGTTGTGTCATTACACATCCTTAAGCAGATTCCCATTAAGGAATGTGGTTTTAACATCCATCTGTCAAATCTCATAGTCATATCAAGTTGTAATGGCAAGCACGATCCTGATGGACTTAGCCATGGAAATTGGAGAAAATGTTTTGTCATCGTCAACACCTTGAACTTATAAAATTCTTTGCAACAAACCAACCTTTATAAGTTTGTACATTACCATCCACTTCAGTCTTCTTCTTGAAGAACCACTTGCACCCAATGGGTTTTACCCCTTCAGGTGGATCCACCAAGGTCCATACCTTGTTGGTATACATGATTTCATCTCAAATTCATGGTCCCAAGCCACTTCTTAGACTCTGGTCCCTTAACAACTTCTAGGTAGGTTGTTGTCTCATAATCTATGACCAACTCATCGCCTTGTTAAGGCACAAGATAACCAAATTTTTCAGGATCTAGGCGGGTCCTACTGGATCTGCGAGGTTCCTGTGTTGCATGAGGAACTTGAGATGCAACAACAATTTGTGACTCTTCATGTTCCTTTTTTACTCTGTAGGTTTAATGTTTTCTTGTTGGTCTAGAACCCCTTAGAGTTCTACCATCCTCCCACTGATTCCTTTGGAAATAAATTCCTTTCATAGGGATACAACATCTCTGGCAAGAAACATTTTGTTTTCAAATGGAGTATAAAATTAGTATCCTTCGGTTTCCTTAGGATATCCAACAAAATAACATTTATCTAATTTGGATCCAAACTTGTAAGCTTCACATCCCCAATTCTTCATAAAAGATACATTGGGACGCTTCTCATACCATATCTGATATGGTGTCTTTTGAACCAATTTAGATGGTATGTCGTTAAGTGTAAACGGTGTGGTTTCTACAACATATACCCATAAGGAAGGTGGAAGACTAACAAAACTCATCATTCACTACACCATACCAAGTAATGTGTGGTTCCTTTTTTATGATACATCATTATGTCGAGGTGTTCCAAGTGGAGTCCATTGTGATATGATACCACGGTCTCGCAGAAGGTCCTCAAATTCTTAACTTAAGTATTCTCCACCTCGACCACAACGGAGTGTTTTAATACATTTACCAAGTTGGTTCTGTGCTTCATTCATGAAATCCTTGGACTTTTCAAGGGTTTCTGACTTATGTTTCATTTATTACACATAGCCATGCCTATTGAAGTCATAAGTAAAAGTAATGAGGTACTGGTAACCACCTCTAGCATTTGTTCTAAAAGAGACACACAAATTAGTATGAATGAATCCTAATGGATCACTTTCTCTCTCAGTATTACCAATGAAAGGAGCATTTGTCATCTTGCCCAACAAAAAAGACTTGCATGTCTCTATTGATTCAAGATCAAAAGAATATAGATAACCATCTTTATAGAGTCTAGAAATGTGTTTCTCATTAATGTCCCTTAGACGATAATGCCAAAGGTATGTTTTGTTTGAGTTATCGATTTTTAACCTCTTGATGTTCACATTATAAATATTTTTCTCTAGATCTAATAGGTAAAGACCATAGGACATTGGGGCACTTCCATTAAAGATCTCATCTAGATATAGACAACCAACCATTCTTTATAAGAAATTTGAATCCATTCTTGTTCATACAAGATACAATAATGATATTTCTATTAATGGTATGTACAAAATAGCAATTCCCTAACTCTATTAAAAACTCATTGGGAAGAGATAAATGATAGGTTCTAACAACAGTGGCAACAAATATTTCTCCATTTGCAGCATGTAGTTCGACATCACCCTTTTTCAAAGGTTTACTTCTTTTTAGATCATACATATTTGAACATATGTGAGACCCTCATCCAACATCTAGTACCTAAGATGAATAAGTGACATATTAATCTCAACAACTTATATACCTAAAGTGGAGATATCTATCCCCTCCTTCTTCTTCCTCAATTCCTCTAGGAAAGAGGGAAATTCCTTTTCTAGTGTTCATCCTGGTCATAGTGGTGACAATTTCCTCCCTTTTCACCTCCCTTTTCTTTGAGTGCAGAAGACTTGGGTTTCTGGCTAGCTTTAGAATTATTCTTAGCCTTGCCTTTTCCCTTTGACTTCCCCTTTCCTTTACTAGTCATCATCACAGACTTGGGTTTATCCTTCTTCATGCGAGCTTCAATATCTCTCAACATGCCAAACAATTCTGACAATGACTTATCAGACTTGTTCATGTTGTAGTTCATGACAAATTGGTTGTATGATTCTGGAAGTGACTATAGAATCACACCTATGGCTAATTCTTGGCCCAAGGGAAATCCCAGTCTACCTATCTTTTCCACATACCCAATCAACTTGAGCACATGGTGCCTCACTGGATCTCCTTCAGCCGTATTGCACTTGAACAATGCCTTTGAGACATCATCTCTCATGTCTTTCCTGATCTTGGCATATATTCTTAAAATTGTAACCATATCAATAGCATCCATGATATCCATTGTATCAACAACTTATAGTTCATTGAGCATAACATCAGATACTTGACATCTACAACATCTATAGAGTGCTTCTTATAAAAATTTCTATCAGCCTTAGGCATGGTGGGAGTGGGTTCATCTGGCTCTGGTATCTCCAAGACATAGAGCTTGCAATCTTGTGTGAGAACAATTCTCAATATCTTGAATCACTCATGGAATTTATTTCCATTCAACTTGTCCTTCTCAAGGATAGATCACAAAAAACATGTTGTTGTTTTCCATTTGTTTCTACAAAAATAATTCAATTTGTCAAAACCCTTTTGATTTGATTTTAATAAAAGAAGATTTTAGTTAGGCCTTTAATTAATTATCACTCAAATTATTTTGTTCAAATTGATATCCCTCACCTACCAATTCATAGGAATGCAGTGTAAAGCCTTCTAGTGAGTCAATATCTAATATAATTGAGTTATTACCCAGCCAACTCCGACATCCATAACCAATTATTAAGGTAGGAAACATTTTTTTCAATTGCATCTCATGGAATTCTTCGATTGAAGATATGCACAACTCCTTGTCATATTACATTTGTATGTTTCTAGGTACTTAATCCCATTAAGGTCTCCCAGTAAAGTCATACCCAAAAGCCAACATGATAGTAATGCACCCTATTTGGAAGACCCCCATAACTACCATCACACTTCCACAAGATAGAGGACACACCACACTTAGCATGCACATGCTTGGTTGATCAAGTTTTTCACGTGTGTTGTTTATGTAAAGCATCTAAGCCTTAATATTTGATTGAGGGATTTTATTTATATATAAATATATATACGTATTCAATCACCACATACTAATAATATGTATGATATACATACTATATCCACAACAAAAACATGCAATCATAAAATATGACTAATGGTTATGGACATACTAATGCAATTATTTGTAGCCACAAGGAACTAATATCCACCTAAGGTCAAATATCACATGTTGCAACCTACAAATAGTTGTTGTGTTGGAAACAAGCCAGTCGATCAATTGGACTCATCCAATCGATTGATTTGTCAGCCTATCGGTCGATTGACCTTCGTCAGTTGGTCGACTGGATCTTGGCTCAAATATCACTCTAGAACTTCTCAAGTTGGTCGATTGGGCCTCTAGTTGAGCGATTCACTCCTTTTGTCTATTTCCTCTTTGATCCTCCAGACGATCGACTCGCCTGGTGTAGAATGTCTTCTCTTTCATCGAAATAGAACTTAAAACTATCCTATTATGTATTAAATTATAGAAAGTAAAACCTCAATTTACATTCGAGTGGAGTATAGGAAGGAAAGCATTAACTTACATATGGAGAGAGAGAGACTTAATATGCAAACTGAATTTAAAAGGCATGAATTAAACCAGTCAAACATGCACACATATCCAAGGGGTATTGACAATAACCATGCTTACACCCACCATCAAAACAATTTTAGGGAGACACATATTAATTGCATATATATCATATATATAGGATGGGACATTCCGTGGAGTCTGTGGTATTTCCTATATGCATATTAATCATTTAAATATTCACATCCCATGAAATAAATAAATGAAAAAACTAAAGTTGGTCATATCAATTAAATCCCAAAACATAGTAAATTGACGTGGCCCTGATATCACTATATGGAAATATGGCATCAAATATGGTAGTAGAAGCAAAAAAAATTATTTACATATTCCCATAAATAGTGGATCGCATCAACAACTATGACGGGAAGGAAGGTTTCAAGACATATACCTAGTCCTAGAGCAAGTCCAATAATAATCCTTACATCGACATGCTTCTTTCTCAAGAAGCATCATGATTGTAGTCAATGGTGGCCTCCTGGTGCAACACAACATATGATGATTGATGATATCCTCCTAGCATGGTGGCAACAACCTCCACACATGTAACTTCCCAAAATTTCAAGACTAATTTAAAATGTGATTTTTCTTAAATGAGTATAGTTGAGGGTCTTAATACAAAAGGACCATGAAATCAAATTTCTTTAAGGATATTTAAGTGAGAAGAACAATATGTGATTGCAAATGCATTTCCCCTTTCACATGTGCATTATGAATTTCAATTAATTCAAGATATACCATTAGTTTCCCTTTTTTCCTTTTTCTCTCTCCTATTCTTGGAAATGTTTAAAAAGAAAGTGAAAAGACCTTAGATTCAAAGATGAGATAACTACATAGTGATCAATAAGTTCTTATCTTGTTTTTGACTAAAAAGAAAACAATTAAGGGAAAGAGGTATCGATTATACCTTTTAATGCATTAAAAATCAAGTAGAGTGACATTTATGGAAATAATGGGTAAAACATGTGAAAAATGGAAATATAAGGGAATAGGAATAATCTATACTCCTTATTGGACATGTGATCCAAATTTTGGTTCATTTTGACCACATTTGACCCTCCAAATGAATTAAACAAGTTACCGTATAGTTTTGACTAAGAATTAAATTTCAAATACATTCAATGCATTGAATTAGACCAAGGTCCAAGATATTTTTCTATCATGCGCTCTTGAGTTTATTTTTCCTTTTCCATGTGCCATCCAATGTTTATGATTTTATCAAGATTAAATCAACAGATGAAAGGTCATCCCCTACCTCCATTATTCTCGCAAAATTGAACCTAGTCAATATTGTTTCCTTGCTCGATTCTGCTCTCCCTCGTTGATGCCCCATTTCAAGAGATTTTAGAGCCATCACCTTTGTCTCTCTCTCCTATTTGTTTTGAGTCATCTCTTACCCTCCCTCATGTTCTGTACACAAAATGCCAAATCTATGGCTTTTCTAGATCTCGCACTCTGATTCGCAGAGGATGACATGGGTCATCTCATGTCTTATTTAATAGATCCAAAACCATTCTTGGGCAATGATGTTTTACTCCTCCCACGCCAATTTCACCGCTTGTGCCTCCTAACCCCTGACCATATCAATTTTACTTTCCAACATCCTTCACCTTCCAGCTTCCCTCCTTGTCAGTTTTTGTGCAATCGACGCACTAATAGGCTTCTAGTACAATCGACCTTCGTTTCCTATAGATGTTGTGAAGAGCTCACTGACATTTTATCACTATGACACATCTGGACTTCTCCGGCCCAATAAATGAGACCCCGAGCTTTGCCTGAAATTTTTGAGTGTTTTCTAACATTTGTCTTCCCAGCAATCGTCTTCCATTCATGCCCTTTTTCTCCTCAGGCCTCCCTAGCTTGTACCGCCAAGTCAGCAACAAGAGCTTCGACTCCAGGAAACCACAGAGCCCCATCAATGGCTTGCCAGGTTCGGCATAGCCTGACTACTAGCTGGGCAGGTGCTCACCTCAAAGGAGCTCTCTCCCCGATTCTCATCCTGATATCAAGACAACAGGAGAAGCTCCACGCCATAGATTGAAGCAGGAAGAATTTAGGCAGCGAATTGATAATGATGCCCACCATGCATAATTGAATATTCCATCTACTTGGGCATTTTAGTACATTTGTATATGTTTTGATTTATGAGCCGTGAAGTATGTTTTATCGTTAAATGACATTTTTACCCCCGCGTACTTGATTTATGTGTCAGTGTGACTATGGTTTAATCATCTTTTCACCATTAATTTACATTAGATTCATTTTGATTTAAAAATATGTCACACATAAGGTTTCTTAAATTCTGATGGGCCCAAGTTACAAAATTTATAACTTTTGCATACAATCTCAGAAAAATATGGAAAATATGTTTTAGAAAGCTCTTTTGATTTTGTACCAATCTACCCTATTTTTAGATGATGTATTACAAATCCAAAATCTTTAATAATTCAAAAACAAGATTAGAGTTTTGATGGTTATGAACTCATGTACATATCATGAAATTAATCAAATTACAGGTATTTAGAGGCCTAAATCAAGTGAGAAGACTTGACCTTGAGCTGACCTACTCTAGGTAAGAGGGCCATCATACTTGGCATAAGTAATTTTGGCTTATTGGTTGTTTATTTATGATTATGCATATTAGCATTCTCCATGAAATTGTCAATGCTTTATTAAAAGACATTGTGCATAGTTATCACTATTTGATTGGTTGCTTATTTATGGTAAAACCCTAACTATGATTGTGAATTAAGATTAATGAATCACGCTCACAAAGGGGAAAATTATTATGGTTTTTGAAGGAGAAATCCCATTTTGACATTAACAGGGAGAAATCTTATCATGGAATTAAGAGGGAGAAATCCCATAATGTTAAAGTTCGAGGATCATGTTAATGTTAATGTTAAAATCAATGTTAAGATAAATGGAATTGAATTAGTTTTATATGATTCTCGAATCATGCACCTCAAGAGGTTGTCAAGGGATTTTCTAACATCAAGGTATTTCCTATTAATCATGTTCTCTTAAGTGGTCATCATAGAGCGAGACATATATTTACTATTCAATTCATCGTGTTTAAAGTTACTCAATGAAAGCTTAAGATGATGCATGTTCAAGTGTGTGTCAAGTTATTTCATGTCAATTTTACTCATGTCAAGTTTTATTTATTTTTATGTCGTATAAAGTGCCAAATACGGCTTACTCGTGTGATGTTTGTTTTGCATGGTTGGGGATGCGATGTCTGCAACACTTGGAGCAAGTGAAGAGTATCAAGGATAGAAAAGGGAAATCAATAAAAGGAAGATTTTCAAGCTTTTCCTGGTGGGATGCCATTTACCAGACCGATCTAGAGGTTTATATATCATTCATATTATGCTTAGCCATGTTACCAATTTGATTACATTTCATGGATGAACATGATATAGTTTTCTTTTGCCAAAAACTATGTATGAATCTGTTTTAAATCAATGCAAAGTGTTTTCATTTACTTTAATTGCGTGATTAGCATATTGTGACACCCTCATTGAGTAAGAATGCTTCCACTCATGTGATACGAAAAGTGGAGTGTTAAACTATGGTATTAGAGCAATTTGGTAAATGGCAACCAAGCAAAGTTGATTCTCATAAATACCACAGAATGAAGATATGAAGTTAGGTATAGAAATAGATCCCTAAGGAAAGATAATGTGACCTAGAATGGCTAGAGGTTTCACCTTAGAAGAGATAGAGATGACAAGATAGATGTTTACCCAGTGTAGATATCAATTATCAACCTACTCTAATGTGACCTAGAATGATTAGAGGTTTCACCTTAGAAGAGATAGAGATGACAAGATAGATGTTTACCCAGTGTAGATATTAATTATCAACCTGCTCTAGCTAATGATGTAGCCTCTTTGTTCTCAATGGTTATGGCTGGCCAGTTGAGAATTGAAGAGAGATGTCATAAGCAATAGACTTCTGATGTGGAATGGGACACATGTATTAGTAGGTTAGTGAGAGGTAGCATGATAAGATCCCACATCTCTGGGTATGTGTCTAATCACCACATATCTAGGAATGTGGTAGGTACCTAAATACATAAGGTTAGATAGTTATCCACCCCTAATGATAGGAAGTTATGACAAGGTTGAGTTAGATTCCATAAATACAATTATGATTTGGTTTGATGAACCCTAAGTATAGTTTGAGAAGAATACCAAAGTCACGATTAATCCATGTTCACATAAATATTTTATGAAATCTAGATGTCATATATACATACACACACACACACACACATATATATATATATATATGTATATATATATATATATGTATATATATATATATATATGGAGAGAGAGAGAGTCAGGCTAGAATACACTCGAGTGTACAGATCACACCGTACACGCCAATGGTGTTTGCCTATCTAGACCATGTTTTTTAAATCTAATCCATTGATGTTCATGGTTACAATAATAATAGGTCACATACAAAATTTGAACTCATTTGTATGAGTGTAAGTCACTCATCCAAGGACAACAAAATCGACGCACAAAACTAATTTCAAATACATGATTTTTGCCTCCTTTAGATGCACGACCTATAAGTGTCCAAATGAGCTAAAATTTATTATATAGTATGTTCTTATGATAATTAATAAGATCAATGATTTACATTTTTCAAAAATTTACTGCATCTTCAAAAATGATTGAGGTGTACCGTGCCTCCGGTACACTCGAGTGTACACTATATATACATACATATATATATATATATATATATATATATATATATATATATACTTTCAATGCAATATGTTGAACATAGAGGAATCTTGAAATGTTAATTGTCAGTAAATGAAAAGTTTAGGGAACCCCTAATGTGGGTAGTACCCTAGAAAATTTTGAGGATGAAATTTATTTAAGGTGGGTAGCATTGTAACATTTATGGAAATTATGGGTAAAACATGTGAAAAATGGAAATCTAATGGAATATGAATAATCTAGGTTCCTCATTCAACATGTGGTCCAAATTTGGGTTCATTTTGACCATGTTTGACCCTCCAAATGAAATAAACAAGTTAGCATATAGTTTTTACTAAGAATTTAATTTCAAATACATTCAATGCATCTAATTAGACCAAGGTCCCAGAAATTTCTTCTGTCATGGGATTTTGAGTTTATTTTTCCTTTTTCATTCGCCATCCAACATTTTTCCTTTTCCATGCGCCATCCAACAGACGTGATTTAATAAAGATCACATCAACAGATGAAAGGTCGATCCCTACCTCCCTTATTCTCGCAAAACTGATCCGAGTCAATGTTGTTTTCTTGCTCGACACACTCTCCCTCATTGATGCTCTGTTTCATGAGTATATATTGTCATCGCCTTTATCTCTCTCTCTCTCCTACTTCTTATGAGCTATCACTCATCCTGCTTCATGGCATGTACACAAAACACCCAATCTAGGACGAGTTGTAGAGGACGACATGGATCGTCTTCAGTCTATTTAGTGGATCAAAAACCATCCTTGGTCAAGGTTTTTTTACTCCTCCCACACTAATTTCACCCCTTGTGCCCTCTAAGCACTGGACCATCTCAGTTTTACTTTCTGGTGGCCATCACCTTCCAACTGCTTTTGTCATCAATTTATGTGCAATTGACACACCGATAGGCTTCTACTACAACTAGCATTTGTGTCCTCACCATTAGTTTGACTCGCGGTCTCCCCAGTATCTGTATCCTATATACACTATGAAGAGCTCGCCGATTCATAACTATGATGCATTTGGACTTCTCCGGCCCTGTAAATGTTACCTTGAGCTTTTCCTGAAATGTTTGAGTATGTTCCAACCTTTGGTTGCACTGCTGTCAACTTCTATTCATGCTTTTTTCTCTAGGGACCTCCCTGACCTGTACCACCAAGTGTGTTATGAGAGCTTTGGCTCTAGGAAACCATAGAGCCTCATAGATGGCTTGCAAGGTTCAACACAGCCTAGCATACTAGTTGGGAAGGTGCTCGCCTCAAAGAAGGAACTCTTGATGCACCAGATAATTGTTGTTTTCATAGGCTATTTAATATGTATTTTTGTGCACTTATTTTTCATTTTCATATAAATTTGTGCATTATTTACTATAATTAGTCATTGATAATTAATTACATCAAATAAATGTAATTTAATATTCTTTAATGATGTAATTTTGTTTAAGAGACTATGTTCGATTTTTGTGGATTTCAGATAAATTTATAAAAATGTACATAGCTTGGTACTACCGACTTTGTTGTCGGTGATACCGACACATGCTCAGTTTGGAACATATGGAAACTGAGAAGAATCGGTAGTACCGACCAAGAAGTCGATACTAGAGACAACAAAACATGTATGAATTTAGAATTTATTGAGAAAACTCGGTACTACCAACATCAACTCAGTAGTACCGATAGTTGCCCATGTGACCACAACTATCAAAGGTGTCGGTAATACTGACATCCTATCAATAGTACCCACATTGGGGGGATCAGGCAGATCTAAAAATTAAGTCTAATATGATAGTTGGCAATTAAGGATGCCCTAAGTCACTTCTATGACTTGAGGGGGATTTCAGACAACCTTATCAATCTTGTTCTATTCTATTGGTCAAAAGCGGATAACAAGAAGTGAAGAAAACCATGTTCTGGGAGATTCAGGCACGCCCAGTCGACGGATTTGCAACCGAAAGAAAGAAAATCATCACATTCGTCAGAGAGGATCATCTAGACCATCTTCTTCAGGGGTTCTTTTAGTTTTCTAATGTTCCCCACATTTTTCTTCTTCTCTCTCATGTATTTGACAATGGAAATCATGTGGGGTTAAACCCGTTATTCCTTAGGACCCAGTAGTAGCTCGATTATACATTGTAATTGACTTTTATGCATTAATATATGAATTTCTCTTAATTTATAGACTTGTTTCTATGAAACTATAATGAATTATCCATGCTTTATCACCATAGATAGTTAATTAGACCTTTAATTGCTTTAAAAGAGGGAACTAATGGTTGGAAAATTCATAGAAATACATGTTTCATATCACCCTTTGAGAAACGTGGCTTACAGATGTGAAGAGATTACCTAGAGTATTTCGTAAAGAACCTAGCTAATAACATAATCATCACGGGAGTGGGATTGGTATTAGATTAGGTAGTGAATATTGTTGTGAGAGTGGGTAATCCTTACTGCAGGTATCTTAGTCCAGGGTTAGGAGAGATAATTATTAATGTTATGATTGTAATGTTAATTTAGGTGAAATTATAATCCTAAGGAATTTATTCCAATTGATATCAACAACCAATAATTTTAGATTTACTTTTTGCTTTAGATAATTAAACCTTCAATCAAATTTTCATCGGCCTAAATGATTGCATTACAACTAGTAGTATTTTTTGGATTAACATTTCCCTAAATTTGACATTCGGGCCTCTTAAGGCCTATGTTACATTGATATATATATATATATATATATATATATATATATATATATATATATATATATATATATATATATATATATATATATATATATATATATATATATATATATATATATATATATATATATATATATATATATACACACACACACTTACATTTGACGTGTTGTTTACTCGTATCAAGTTTTTGGCATTTTTTCTAGGGAATGATAGACACTTTCTTTGAGAGTTACTTCCCACCTCATAAGACAAATGAGCTTGTTCAAAAAATAAATAACTTCAAGCAGCATGCAAAAGAATCTTACTCTGAAACATGGGAGAGATATCAGAACATGTTGAGGAGGGTCGCTCATCATGGGATCGATCTGTATGACCAAACAAAAATATTTTATTATGGGTTGCATCAAGGGGAAATGACCGCATTAGACAATGCAGGAACATGGTTCTTCCTCAACAATAAGCCATCTAGATGTCATGAAATCCTAAATAATGTGGCTAAAAACTAGTAATAGGGAGAAGAAAGAGAACACCCAACAACCATTAAAAGTATTGGAGAGTCCATGGTGATATCAGCATTGAATGAGAAGTTGGACTTGATTGTTAAGAAATTATGTGCCAAGGATGGAATCTATTCTGAAAGAGAGGAAGATGAGTGCATATTTGCATGACACTAAAATTACAAGGGTAATGACTATTCCTGGAGGAAGGACCCCAAGTTCTCTTGGAAGGACCCCAATAATTTTCAACATGACCCATCACAAGTACAGAATCAAGGAAATGCACAACAACATGAAAGGGGGCCAAGTAAAATTGATCGTATTGAGGACATGATAGGTAAGGTGGTCATCTAGAATGAAGTTCTTATTGGCCAGACCCAGAGAGAACAACAGAACCAAGGAGAACAAATTCAAAGTATAGAGACTCAGATCTCTAAGATAGTAGTGGAAGTGGCTTCATTGAATAAATTTAGTCAGTAGGGGTTCCTAGGGAATATTGATGTACCATCTGGAAATCAATAGGTCAAGGAGGTGTTGCTTCATAGTGGAAAGAAAGTGCTTAATGACAAACAAATTGTCCCTGAAGCAAAGGACCCCATAGGTGACACAGGGCTGGTAGTGACTACAAATATAGTTAAGACAGATATTGCAACAGAGGACAATACAATTTATGATGAAATCATGAGACATAGGAGATTAGAATAGAGGCATATGTCCCACCTCACCAGAGAAAGTTGGTGACTCCAGTGCCCTTCTCAAACAGTTTGAAGGCAAACAAAGTGGACTGACAATTCTGAAATTTTTAGACAGTTTTAGAAATCTGCATGTCAACATTCCGCTAATTGTTGCAATTGAGCATATTTCACCGTACAATATATATTTGAATGGTGTAATTATTGAATCAAAGGGCTCTAGAGGGGGGTGAATAGAGCTTCACAAACTTCACAAAATAGATTAGACCACCAATTTAAACTTAGTGCAGAAACTAAACCAAGCAGCAATTTGATGTCCTAATCTAGCATTCAAAGCAAGGATAAGAGATAATGAATAACAAGCACTTGGACAGGTGGTTAGAGTGGTTCCACGTCCTAAACTTAGGAGTAATGTCAGTCCACTACCTAGAGTTGGTTAGACTCTAGGATTTGCAACTTGGTTCTCTTATATATCATAATAAGATTACAAGATACATAAACCACACAACCAAGGACTTAGAATCTCAAGCCAAGATCTTCTACCTCACCAAGGACTTACCCACTAGCAAGATTCTTCAGCCTTCGTCAAAGGACTTACCCAATCTTACCTTAGTCTTCAGCCTTGCAGTATTTACCTATCTTGCTTGAGCTTTGCCTTGCACCTCTCCTACTCTTGGAGAGCTTCTCTACGTTTCACCTTCACCAAGGGATCTGGAGCATCAAGCTATCTTCACTCTTCAAGAACAACCATCATCTTCACCTTCACTCGGGGAAGAACAGCAGCAACCTCTCTTTCACAAGGAAAAGCAGCTTCAATCAATCTTCAAAAGGAATATGTTGTAGGAAGAGAGAATGGAGAGTTTTACATCAAACAAGGGATAGCTCTCATACACAAGGACCTAACTCACTCATAGCTCACAAATTTCACTTGACAGTAGAGAGAGAAAGGGGCTCAAGGGCTTGGAACACTCTCAACTATGCTAGCACCAAGTTTGCAATGGAAGAGCAGCTTGGAATGAACTCCAAGGGGGTCTATTTATAGTTGAGGGTGTGCCTTTGAGTTGTGGGACACTTGGATACAAAAATAGCCATTTTTGTTCAAGGAAACGACTCTATTTTTGCCTAAAATACTCACCAACGGTCACATCACTTTTTCTGCAAATTCTGTAAAGTGCAATCGGTCGAGTTTCAATAAAGGTAACTCGACCGATCAAGTAAAAGACAACCGATATTCAAATGATCGGTCGAGTTTGTCCTGACAAAACTCGACTGACCATTTAAAATTGAAATGGTCAGCTACATGGTCGGTCGAGTTCTGTGAAAGCAAAAATCGACCGATGCAATATTTAGAAAATTGACCAAGATTGATCGGTCAAGTTTCAAGCCTGTGAAACTCGACCGACCAAGTACATGTGATCAATTATCTAATTTGCATCTAAAGTGATTAGCACTTGGTGATTTTTGTCCCAAACACTTTTCTCATCTAAGTTACAAGTCAATTCATCATTACAAGTGATTACATGGATGTTCTAAGGTCGTTTACATAGAAATCCCAAATAGCACACTTGTAGCCATTTTGACTTGAACTTGAGCCATTCTAGGGCTTTGGGTTTGAGATCCTTTTCATGTACCTAATGCCTACAAACAATCTTTGACACACATATTAGATACATATGAATGGAATGGTTAAGTCATTATCAAAATATAGGTAATGTATAACTTCTAGGTCAACATTCTCCCCCTTTTTGACAATGATAAACCATTCCTCAAACATATTGAAAAGGATATGAAAGTTATACCATTGCCTTGTGAATTAGGGGGATTCATGATACAAACAATATGAATTTGCTCCCCCTCAATCTAAGCTTCCTCTAACCTGCATGGTTAGTTTCAATACACATAGCACTACCATTTTTCATATAACATGTATCCCTCTGCAAGTTCACTTGTAGAACAGTGAATTGAACAAGAAAAGGATTTCACAAGAAAAATTAGTATAAAATCTCAGTAAAACAATATGATTGAGTTATCTTCTCCCCCTTTTGACATTAGCAAAAAGGAAGGGGGTGTAGAAGAGCAAAAAATAGGTCTTCTCCAAAACTCAACCAAAATAAGGATGCAATGAAATAAATAGTAGTTTAAAAACATACATCACACAACCACAGAAGAGAACACCCAATCCAAGTCATAATCAAAATATAGCTCAAAATGGCACCAAATCATAATATAAAGCAGAGTAAATAGCCAAAGTGCACATAGCAGATAATACAACTGAGATATATGTTCTCAGGAAGGCAACTACAACCATAAAGTGATAAAATAGAGTTAAGAAATAGTACAACTCAGAATGATGTGCCATGATGTGTCTTATACAAAAGAGTCCAGAAAGATGTATATGAGTGGCATGCTAGACTATAATCTAAGAAACCACCTAAACGTCTAAGCTATCTATATCAACTGCGTCATCATCATCTCTGGGGTTGTAGTCCTCGTCTCCATCAGAAGGAGAAGCAGTGCCAGCATCGGATCCAGCACCATCACCACCATCATCATCGGAGACGTCCTCACCATCACCTTCCTCATCATCATCTGCATCCTTGGGCTAGTTAGGCATCTCCTCATCAGGAGGGGGTCTAAACGAACGACCAGGCCAGCGAGCATTCTGCTCAGCCCACGACATACCAAGAGCATGAAGCTCATTGGCCTATGGAAAGGATGGAGTAGCGTCTCCCAACGTGGTGAGCAGGGTAGCCAGGGGGCCAACAGGAAGTGGCAGGATGGCAGGAGCAGAACTACCAGCAGCAAACGGTGGCGGGGCGGAAGCGAAGGGTGCGGGAGCAGGGAAGTAATGCTTGTATGCATAAGAAGCATAAGCACTACCTGGGTATGGCTGGTAGGTGGGAAAGGGTGAAGCACAAGAAAGGTTCATGGTAGACATGATTGAACACAAATCCTGGTGCATGTGTTCCTGGACTTGGCGGTTGTATGCCTGTTCATGCATCATATATCCAAGGAGGGTTTCATTTGATGCACGGAAGGACGCACGGCTAGGGCGGGGATGTGGCTGCGGTGGTGGAGCTCGGGTAGAGGAGGATGGGGCAGCAGAGGCTGAGGCTGAGGCAGAAGCAGAAGAACCAGAGGCAGGGGTGAAAACAGGGATGGCCTTCTGAAGAGTGGTTTCACTAATACACACGCCTTTTCTAGCAACCGAGTAATGGAAGTCAAAAAAGAGGGATTTATCAGTGGCGAACTTGAAAAGACCACAAATCATAGCCGGATAGGGAGGGTGGGTGCCTTTGATGTTCTTATCGGTGTCAAAATAGGTCATGTGGTGTAAGATGTATCTAGCCCATTTGACACTGATATTGTTTAGCAAACAATTCATAATGACTGCAGTGTTCTCTACAATGTCCGTTTGATTTTTCTTTGGATGGACATTGCAATTGATCACTAAAGCCAATATGCGCCTCTGAAGGTCAAGAGAGGATGAAGGTAGGGTAGACTTCCTCTTGTAAGCCACGTCAGGCTTTTTCAAAAACCGATGAATGTCTGGTAAAGTCAGCTCATGGTGTTTGTAAAAGCCTTCGGGGTCAAGAAGATCGAAATACTGTCCATAGTCCTTACGCCAAGTATCATTTTCCTCGTCTCTGGAAAAGAAGACATTTAAAGTATCCTCGGAGATTTGGAAGCGACGACCGATGATCATCGATGTAAGAACTACTTCGTTATTCGGCGGGGGGATAAGCGAATCATAGTTTCCACGCAGGTTTGCATAGAACTCATGAACTGCTTTTGTGCTAGACATATGATCATGAAAGAAGTCACTCTCGATCGCTAGGGCGGACAAGTGATGGCTGGCGAGAAGCCTCGAAACAGAGGTAATAACTGCTTGAAAATGATTTGGGTCAAGCAAGAGGCGAAACGGAAAAGGAGATCGAGGTAAGAGATCCTTATACCGATTCACAGCCTCAAGAGACACAAACAAGGTATTATCAAATGGAATTAAGCAATTATTCGAGGAAGAGGCAGGAGCATTGCTAGGAGCAGCACATTTTCGTCTATGGGAAGCCATGGAAACGAAAACAAGAAGAGAAACGTGCAAACAAGCAAAACCAAACCTCAAACGCCGAAGAAAACACCACCACGAATGCCCGGGCATGTCAAGAATGAGGTTGGGAGGTCAAGCTAGGGCTAGGAGCGGGAGGTTTAGGGTTGGGTGTGAGAGCTTAGGGCTAGGAGGCAAGGAATCGGTCGGCTATTTTCTAGTTGCAAGGGAAAATAGTCGGTCGATCCTAACTTTTAAGTTGGCTCAGCCCGCGGATCGGTCAAGTTCTGAGAGTGGTAAACTCGACCGAATGGTCCACTGAAGACAAGCTCTCAGCTCCTGATCGGTCGAGTTTTCCGAGATGGAAACTCAACCGAAGGTCAACCTGACCTAACAGTCTCATCCTTATATTCTAGCCAAATACATGCCAATTAAATTCATTTTTCAATTCTATTATGTATAACTAACATACTTAGGCACATCTAGCTCATCATTGGGCACTATTTAGCGATAAAACATGAAACTCGAAAAAACCCAAAAAAAGCGAAAACTAAGCATGTTGATAAGCAATTTAAGCACATTCAAGCATATATAGGCAAAACAAGGTGAAGAGAGACATGAGCAAGCATATAGGTAAAAGATAACTAGCTAGATCACATATCAAGATCATTCAAATCAACAATAAGCAATTTAGATCGAATAAAATTAAATTGATCTCTAGCTAGAGGTTTTGTAAAGATGTCCGCCAACTGATTTTTAGTGTCCACATGTGTGATATAGATATATTTCTTAGCAATGTGGTCACGAAGAAAATGATGGTGAACCTCTATATGCTTGGCTCTACTATGCAATATAGGATTGTACGATAGGTTAATTGCACTAGTATTGTCACAAAAGATAGGAGAATCATCAAAAAATATGTTAAAGTCTTGGAGCATTTGCTTCATCCATAGGACCAGTGCACAACAACTCCCGGCTGCAATGTATTTAGCTTTGATAGTTGATAATGCCACTGTACTTTGTTTCTTGGAGAACCAAGGTACTAAGCATGGTCCAAGAATGAAGCAAGTGCCACTTGTGCACTTTCTATCAACCAAACACCCTGCATAATCCGCATCACTATATGCTCTAAGAGTAAAATCCCTTGATTTAGGATACCATAGTCCAAAATTTTCGGTTTTGGCTAAGTACCTCAAAATCCTCTTAACAGCAATAAGATGCAATTTCTTAGGGCAAGATTGAAAGTGAGCACACAAGCCAACACTAAACATAATATCAGGGCTAGAGGCAGCTAAATAAAGTAAACTTCCAAACATACCTCTATAGAGCTTCTAATCTACCTTTTCACCTTCTTCATCTTTGTCAAGTTTGGCGATGTTCGACATGGGTGTATCCATCGGCTTCATGTTCTCCATCCCAAAGCGCTTGAGCAGTTCACTTGTGTACTTGCCTTGGTTGATGAAGTTTCCTTCTTTTGTTTGCTTGATTTGAAAGTCGAGGAAGAAATTCAACTTACCCATCATGCTCATCTCAAACTCACTCTGCACAAGAGAACTAAACTCCTTGCAAAGATCAAGATCAGTTCTGCCAAAAATGATATCATCAGCATATATTTGAATTATAAGGAAATGGGTAGAAGTGTGTTTTAGAAACAAGGTAGAATCAACTTTGCCCATGACATACCCGTTATCTAACAAAAAGTTCTTTAGTTTCTCATACCAAGCTCGAGGTACTTGTTTGAGTCCGTAGAGAGCTTTTTGCAAGAAATAAACATGATTGGGTAACTTGTCATTTTTAAAGCCCAGAGGTTGAGCATTATATACTTCCTCCTCAATTGTACCATTCAAAAATGCACTTTTAACATCCATTTGATATAGCAAGAAATTTTGTAGCTAACAAAGGCAAGTGGCATACGAATAGATTCTAATCTAGCAACAGGAGCATAAGTTTCGTCAAAATCAATACCTTCCTGTTGATTGTAACCTTGTGCTACTAACCTTGCTTTGTTCCTTACCACTTTACCTTGCTCATCTAGCTTGTTGCGGTAGACCCATTTGGTGCCAATGATCTTTCTATCACTTGGTCTTGGCACTAGAGTCCACACACAATTCTTTTCAAATTGCTCTAGCTCCTCTTGCATCGCTAGAATCCACTCATCATCACCAAGGGCTTCTTTGATGTTCTTTGGCTCTAGTTGGGAGATGAAGGCACTATCTGCTTGTTCTTTGTTGCGAGCAGCTCGTGTCCTTACTCTCTCGAATGAGTTGCCAATGATCAACTCCTTGGGATGATTCTTTGCAAAGCGAGGAGTGGGATCCTTCTTTTCTTCTTCTTCTTCTTCCATCACCTGCTTACCTTTATTCTCAATGTTGAGGTCTTTCAGGATAGGAATCAAATCATTTGCAATATCATTATCAACAACATGCTTGCCAACAACAGGGTTAGTTTCAATAAACTTAACATTGATAGATTCTTCAATTTTTGACCACACTCATAGCATCTTGGAGTTGAAGAGGAGGGCTTACTCTTAAAGTGTTTCCCCTTTGAGTAGTTTGCTTCATGCTCATTGCAACCTTCATCTTCACTTGAGGAAGGGTTGGGAGACTTCAAGGTGAGTTGTTGTTGCCAGACCATCTCTTCAATTTGTGCTTTGAAGGCAGTGTCCTTCATCTTCTTTGACTCTTTTTCTTCTCTCTTCTCTTCCTCTTCTTGCTTGTCAAGCCTAGGTTCATGAGCTTGGAGATTTCCAACCAACTCCTCAGTTGACAACTCACTTAGCTTGTAAACCTCTTCAATCGAAGTAACCTTAGGCTCCCATCACTTAGGAAGAGATCTCAAGATCTTGGAGTTGATAGTACCTCTATCCATTACACTCCCAAGGGCTGCCAAACCATTCAAGATAACATTGAGCCTAGTGTACATATCAGCCACTCTCTCATTCTTACCCATCTTGAAGTTCTCAAGAAGACCACCAAGCATGTATACTTTGGCCTCCTTCACTTGCTCGGTTCCTTCATAGGTGACACACAATTTGTGCCATATCTCATGTGCGATGTCCCAAGAGGAAATCCGGTTGAACTCAGATGGAGTAAGGGCGGCATAGATGATGCTCACAGCTTTGGCGTTGAGTTGAGCATGCTTCATCTCTACTTCAGTCCATGTGGTGATGTCCCCTTTTGGATCTTCATATTTGAGGTGGAAAATCTTCCACATTTCATAGCTCACACCTTGGAGGTAGAATTGCATCCTTCTCTTCCAATATAGGAAGTTTGTGTCATCGAAGACTGGAGGTCTCATAGAGAAGCTTCCTTCTAGGTTATGTGAACCAAGAGCCAAATCGCCCATCTTCTCCTACTTGTTGAAGTAGCTCGGAGAAGACCTGCTCTGATACCACTTGTTGGATCAAAGGGCTCTAGAGGGGGCGTGAATAGAGCTTCACAAAGTTCACAATATAGATTAGACCACCAATTTAAAATTAGTGTAGAAACTAAACCAAGCAGCAATTTGATGTCCTAATCTAGCATTCAAATCAAGGATAAGATACAATGAATAACAAGCACTTGGACAGGTGGTTAGAGTGGTTGCACGTCCTAAACTTAGGAGCAATGTCAGTCCACTACCTAGAGTTGGTTAGACTCTAGGATTTACAACTTGGTTCTCTTATATATCACAATAAGATTACAAGATACATAAACCACACAACCAAGGACTTAGAATCTCAAGCCAAGATATTCTACCTCACCAAGGACTTACCCACTAGCAAGATTCTTTAGCCTTCTTCAAAGGACTTACCCAATCTTACCTTAGTCTTCAGCCTTGCAGGATTTACCTATCTTGCTTGGGCTTTGCCTTACACCTCTCCTTCTCTTGGAGAGCTTCTCCTTGTTTCACCTTCACCAAGGGATCTGGAGCAGCAAGCTATCTTCACTCTTGAAGAACAGCCATCATCTTCACCTTCACTCGGGGAAGAACAGCAGCAACCTCTCTTTCACTTGGAGAAGCAGCTTCAATCAATCTTCAAAGGGAATATGTGGTGGGAAGAGAGAATGGAGAGCTTTACATCAAATAAGGGATAACTCTCATACACAGGGACCTAACTCACTCATAGCTCATGAATTTCACTTGAAAGTAGAGAGAGAAAGGGGCTCAAGTGCTTAGAACACTCTCAACTATGCTAGCACCAAGTTTGCAATGGAAGAGCAGCTTGGAATGAACTCCAAGGGGGTCTATTTATAGTTGAGGGTGTGCCTTTGAGTTGTGGGACACTTGGATACAAAAATAGCCATTTTTTTTTGTTCAAGGAAATGACTCTATTTTTTCCCAAAAATACTCCCAATGGTCACATCACTTTTTTTGCAAATTCCATACAGTGCAATCGGTCGAGTTTTAATAAAGGTAACTCGACCGATCAAGTAAAAGACAAAACCGATATTCAAATGATCGGTCGAGTTTGTCCTGACAAAACTCGACCGACCATTTAAAATCGAAATGGTCAGCTACATGATTGATGGAGTTCTGTGAAAGCAAAACTCAACCGATGCAATCTTTAGAAAATTAACCAAGATTGATCAGTCGAGTTTCAAGCCTGTGAAACTCGACCGAACAAGTGCATGTGATCAATTATCTAATTTGCATCTAAAGTGATTAGCACTTGGTGATTTTTGTCCCAAACACTTTTCTCATCTAATTTACAAGTCAATTCATCATTACAAGTGATTACATGGATGTTCTAAGGTCGTTTACATAGAAATCCCAAATAGCACACTTGTAGCCATTTTGACTTGAACTTGAGCCATTCTAGGGCTTTGGATTTGAGATCCTTTTCATGTACCTAATGCCTGCAAATAATCTTTGACACACATATTAGATACATATGAATGGAATGGTTAAGTCATTATCAAAATATAGGTAATGTATAACCTCTAGGTCAACAGTAATCAATAAAAAGAGGAGAATAGCTTACTCTGATGTAGTGGTATTAAAGGAGCAGGTTAGTGCTTTTATCTTGGGAACTTTGCCACTAAAAAGGTAGGATCCAGGCTACTTCAACATATCATGTTACATCGAGAAGACAAGATTTGGGGAGGTCTTATGGGATTCATGGGCACATATCAATTTGATGCCCTTGATTACCTTCAATAATATGGGTCTTATAGAATCCATAAGGAGCAATATGATCATACAGCTTGCAGACAACTTAGTGATCAGGCCATATGGTATCTATGAGGATGTTCTTGTCAAGGTGGACATGTTTGTATTTCTAATAGATTTTGTGGTAATGGAGATGCATGATTACCATGGCAAAGAACTAATACTGGGAAGTCCATTTCAAGCCACATCAGACATGATCTTAGAGATAGATAGAGGACGACTGACACTAGGGATCCAAGAAGATCGTTTTGAAATAATTATGCCTGAGTCTGCACAGATGACTAAGGAGAAGGCACAGTGTCATATGTTGTATCAGGTCCAAGGAAAGATGTTTTTGTTTCTTGGAAGGCCATTTTTAAATATGGCTCATGTGATGACACAGGTCTACAAAGGCCCACTGGCAGTTGACATCTTGGAGAACACAAAGGAAATTTCATTGACTTAGGAAATTTAGTATCCTAATGATGAAGAGGAGGAGTGTTACCCATAAATAATTGATGAGGTGGCTTCTTCCACTCTAATGCAAGCATATACACAATTTCCTTTGGAGTGTATCTCAAGAATCAAATGGATGATTACATTAGATCTTGTTCTTTGGAGGAGTATGTATTGTTTCTCAGGGCATTGCCATGCTACTACACCAGGCACTTTGAGGATCTAGGGCCACCTCTGCCACCATTGATCCCATCTCTCTAGAGTCTCCCAGATCTAGAGCTGAAGCCACCGCCGCCGCACTTGAAGTGCATTTTTTTGACAGCAAAAGAGAAGCTTTTTGTTATCATCTTGGCTTCATTGAGCATTCTGAAAGAGGAGCAACTCCTTGTGGTTTTAAAAAACCATCGTGCAACATTTGGATGGTTTGTTGCAGACATAAAGGGTATCTCCCCTAGTTTCTTCCAGCACAAGATCAAACTAGAAGAAGGAGACAAACTAGTAATTCAATCTCAGTGATGAATCAATCCTATCATGACTGAGGTTGTAAAGAAGGAGGTAGTAAAACTTTTATCTATAGGTATAATATATGCTATTTCTGATTCTATCTCAGTTAGTCCAACCCATGTAGTTCCTAAGAAGGGGGATAAGGGTCACAACTAATTGAAATTGTGAATTGATTTCTACTAGGTCAGTGACTGGGTGGCGAGTATGTATTGATTACCTATGTTTGAATGCTACCACTTTGAAGGACCATTTCCTGCTCCCCTTTATCAATCAGATTCTTGAGCGGCTCACCACGCGCTCTCACTTTTGTATCAATAGTTATTCTGTATACAACAAGATTTCTATTTATACACAAGATCAAGAGAAGTCCACCTTCACTTGTCATTATGGAACTTTTGCGTATTGTCAGATGCTTTTGCTTTTTGTAACACACTGACTACCTTTCAGAGATGCATTCTTGCCATTTTTTCAGATATGGTGGAGCAATGTCTGGAGGTATTCATGGATGATTTTTTGGTGTATGGTGAATCATTTGATGATTGTCCAAACAATCTTGATAAGGTTTTGCGAAGATGTGAAGACACACACCTAGTTTTGAATTAGGAAAATGCCACATGATGGTGAGTGAGGGGATTGTTTTGGGAACAAGATGTCCAGTAAGAGAAAGGAGGTCAACCCAATAAAAATAGAAGTCATATCCAAGCTACCTCCACCATCATCGGTGAAGGGAGTGAGCATGTTTTTAAGACATGCCAGATTTTATCGACGTTTAAATAAAAGATTTTTTAAAAATCAACAAACCTCTCTCCAAGTTGTTGGAAAACGATGATGAATTTAATTTCAACGAGCGGTGTTTGAAGGTGTTTGAGGTGTTGAAGGAGAAAGTGGTCTCCGCACCTATTGTCTAGGCTCTAGATTAGAGCTGACCCTTTGAGCCGATGTGCGGCACATCAGATTATGCAATATGAGATGTTCTAGGCCAACACTGAGATAAGGTTCCCTCTATCATCTACTATGCGTCAAAGACCCTAAACAATGTCCAATTGAATTACACAACCACAGAAAAAGATTTTTTGGTGGTGGTTTTTACTTTTAACAAATTTCATCAATATTTGATAGCGGCTAGGGTCAATTTCTGGATAGATCATGCATGCACTAAATATTTGTTGCAGAAAAAGGATGCAAATCTTAGGTTGATTAGATAAATATTTTTGTTGCAAGAATTTGAAATTGAAATTAAAGATAAAGTAGGAACTGAGAATGTAGTGGTCGATCACTTATCTAGGCTTGAAAGGGTGGATGAAAAAGATCACATCTTTTGCAGGTTTGGGATGCCCAGATTGACAATTAGCAATGGTGTATCCTATTTCATTAATAGGAAACTTGGTACACTTTTGAGAAAATATGGAGTGAAACATAGGGTAGGTACTCTATATCACCCCTAAACCCAAGGATAAGTTGAGGTGTCAAATAGGGATATTAAGAAAATCTTAGAAAAGACAATCTCAACCAACATGACAAATTTGAGCATGTTGCTCAATGATGCTCTTTACGCATATATGACAACCTATAAGACACCTATAGGAGCCACTCCTTTTAGGTTGGTTTATGGGAGAGCTTGTCACTTACCCGTGGAGTTAGAGCATAAGGCTAAATGGGCCCTATGAAAATTAGACTATAATTTTGAAAACACAAGGAAGATAATGTTAGAACTGAATGAGTTAGATGAGATAAGGTTTGATGCCTATGAAAGCTCAAGGATCTATAAGAAGAGAACGAAGTAAATCCATGATCACCACATCCTACATAGAGTTTGCACTCTAGGATAAAAGCTTCTTTTGTTCAATTCCATGTTGAAATTACATCTCGGTAAGTTGAGGTCTAGTTGGAGTAGGACTTTTGAGGTGGTTAAGTCTTTCCCCCATGGGGCGATAGAGACAAGCAATGGGGCTGAGGCATTCCTTGTCAATGGCCAGTGGCTTAAACACAACTTCAGGGGAGATGTGATTGGGAAATAAGAGGATTTGAAGCTCATTGAGCTTCAATAGTCTTTGTGCTTTGGTCATCGAGCCTAGGACATAGAACAAGGGCACTTGTTGGGAGGCAACCCAAACATCATTTTTTTTTGTAGTTTTCATTACTTTAGTTTGCATTTTATTTGTTTTTTATGTAAAGAAAGTAACCTTGATCAATTTTGTCTGGAGTGCAGGCTGAGTATTAGTCGATAGTACCGACCCCAAAATCAGTAATATTGACGAGGTCACAGGGATAAGGATCGAGTTTCACAAAACAACTTGGTACTACTGACCACCAAGCTGGTGGTATGGACAACATCATAGGGAGGCCGAATACAAATTTAAGGAAACTTGGTACTACCGACCATCTGTTTGGTAGCATCAACTTTTTACAGAGAAGGATCCGAGTTGACTAATAAGGACTCAATACTACCGACATGTGTCAGTAGTACTGATGGAAAAACAAGCTCCAGTTTTAAAACACCAAGATCACACTCAGAAGCACCGAGAGTTTTGAACAACTCAGTTTTATCGATAAAAAGTCAGTAGAATCAACACCATAAGACACAGAATCCATAGGAGCACCATTGAAGGTTGAGGATTTTCACATCTGACGGTCGATAGTACCAATCTATTACATAAGTCGGTACTACTAACATCCCTTCAGTACTACTAACACATGGTGGTCCACATCAACTGATTTTAACAAATGAGGACTGTAGGTACCGACAGCTGGTACCGAGTCACATGGATTATGGATAAAAAGTCGATACTACCAACATACAAACAATAGGATGGTTGGGTGCTATATAAGGAGGGGTTGTGTTTAGTTTTTATTCACACCTTGTTCTTACCTCCTCTGAGAAAGTTTGACCAAGCATACCTGGACATTTAGAGTCTACTTCGAGCATCTTTCTCTCCATCCCCTTCTTGTACCAGTGATGGCATCTAGGAGAGGTGCTTCTTCATCATCTCGGCAGACTGAGTTGATTCCAAAGTCAAGCCTCATCGCCCATCCCAACACTGACACGAAGAAGATATATAAGGACTTTATGAAGAGGTAGGTTATTAAGACATGGTATGGTGACTGTGCATTACTCACATGGAAACCAATTATGTGAGTGTCAAGGACTAGTAGGTGATCATCTGTTCTTCAGTGATTGGCTCACTTTCCCAGAGCTTGTCTACAAGTTCCAGGACGTGTTGGAGTTATGCATCATCCCTGAGCATGGGGATGGATGGATGTAGGGTTGCATCAACTTTTATCTTTTCAACATAGACTTTCATCTAATGTTGCAGCTGTTCAATGCCATCTATGGGTGGTTGATGGGTGAAGAATGCTTTGTGCCCTGCAACATTGACTTCAACAATGCATGGGAGCTTTTGGTAGAGGTTTTAGAAGGCTACCATATTAGATGTTACACAAAATCCATCACCGACATTGAGCACCCTTTTGCTCACATCCTACATCACCTTCTCATCAACACCATCTTTGTAAACTCAAGCCAGGGGTAGGGGAAAACTCAGTGAGTTAACCTCTACTTCCTCTACAAATTGCTAGAATTGAGAGCAAAGAATGTGGACTTTGGTTCTTTCTCCTCCAGCATATGATGGGCATAAAGAGACTGGTGCATAGGGTTCCTCCTATCCATTTTGGAGGACCAATCACTCCCATAGCGCTGCATATTAACCTTGATATCTCCATTGCCAGATCTCTGAAGGCCGCTCCCATGTTGGACCTGAAGCACTTCATGAGAGCAAACCTCCTCAACATGCGCCAGGGGACAGTGTATGCATGTTGTACAGTGGGTACCCAGTATAAGGAGAGGGATATCCCTGATATGGTCTTCGACTTGCACATATTTTTCCTCATGAAGTGTCCTGTAGATAGCTCTTCAAAGGAAGATGCAAAAGAAGACAATGTTGAGGAAGAATAGCAACAAGAGCAAGAAGAAGAAGAGGAGGTGGAACCCACCATGCCCGTCATGAGGAGGTAGGTCCCATGCAAGCACCCTCACACACATAGAGCCTCCAGTTCTTCTACTCCACTGCCTTCACATGAGGATGATCCATATTCCCTGGCGGGCATGCATGGAATGCTGCAAGAAATTCAACAAGGGCAGCAACAACAGACAACTACATTGGTGGGCATCCATGAAGTCCAAGGATGACTCTACCACAACCAATAGGCAATCTTTGAGAATGAGAGACTCCTCTTAGCCAACCAAGAGAACATGCATGCATTCTTGAAATGGATGGAGGGCTACCAACAACCATTCTTCGACAATTACTGGAGCCATAGATACTTTGGTGTTTATCCACAACTGCCAAAATGAAAAAGCAGCCATCGACATTTCAGGGGACATTCTACCCCTTTGATCCTACCGTGCCACAACCACCACCACCCTTCTTATTGGTACCAATGTTCCACCTCTTAAGTTATGATTCTCACTATGCAGACATAGTCAAGTTCAAGCTTGGGGGTGTTGAAACAACTCTATCCATTGGTCCTTATTTTTCTTTTAGTCTTTATTGGCTATTTAGCTTTTATTTTTCTAAGTTGTAGGATCCACAGTCTATCTAGTGTATAGTGGAGCTTAATTCATGATTCATGTCAATGTCACATCATCTCGTATGTTTGCAATTGAAAATAAAATATGGAAAAAAATAAAATAAAATGAAAAAAATTAGCTTAGTTGCAAATTTCTTGAGTTGCACCACCTATAGGAAGTGCATGGGCTAGTCAGCTTAAGTACATTTGATATGAATAGAGATCTTAATTATTCATGTAATGTGGATGAAGATGGTGTTTGAGCCTAAAGCAATCAATGGAATCTTAAATTGAAATTTAAGAATGAAATCCTAAGGTTATGTTGTTCACAGGTCATTAGAGAGGGACATATCATATTTCATGAAAGGCATTGTCTCTTAATTATGTGATCCCATCCATTTCCCATTCATTTTGACTCACCACCTTAAGATGATCAAGTAATTTGAATTGTTTCCTCTTATTTTCATTGCATGGCATAATAGGTGACATGATATTTAGTTCACCTTAATTGCATTAGCTAAAAAAATACATGAACAATTTTTGGGCATATCAATTTGGTTGCATAACAATTACATGTAGATTTCATGCATTTTTCATCATTCATTTTTATATCATGTGGTTACACTATTTTCCTCTTAAATAAGAATGCAAGGATACACATCCACACCCTCAGAAAAAAAAATCAAGAAGAAAAAAAATGAATGAGATATGTTAGTAAAGCCCAATCATAACTTTCCATTATGCTAAAATTATGGGACAATGAAAAAAACAAAATTTAAATGTTTTGAAATAAAGAGGGAGAAAGGATGCCCTAAACTCTTCACAAAGAGATGGAACATTTACATGATGTATTATCTTCTATTCTTCACTCTCACCCATTTTATACGATTTTCAATACATGCATCATTCAACCCATAACATTAGGCATTAGGATTCATGCATTTTTCACTATCTTCACCATATAGGTTCATCATGTTTCATTTTTGTATAAATACTTCAGATGTTACTTATGATTCTTCATTACCCACCCATTTCATTCCATCCATTGCTCTTATTGGTAGGCCACTTAATTGATTATTCTCCTCATTCATTCTTATAAGGAGAACTACTTCCAAGTAGTTGGTAGTTAGGAAAAGAGTAATATAGAATAGGGAATCACATGATGCACCAAGTGAATGCCTGATTGACTGTGATATTAACTGCTCTCTTTATAGTGTTCACTGATCTATGGGAGGATATATTTTATGGAATTTTTGGTCTCTTAAGATTATTTGATTGTTCAGTGGTCAATGAATGCCGATTTGGGATCGCCACTAGATATGGTTGAGAAATGAAATTCATATTTTAGGTCCTTTTTCTGACTTGTCTCGAATAGATCTGAGGGTGTGTTTCTCAAGGACGAGCAATTAGGGGAGTTTGATGCATCATATGATTATCATTTGCACATGCTATTTAACATGGATTTTTGTGCACTTATTTTTCATTTTCATATTAATTTGTGCATTGTTTACTATCATTAGTCTGAGATAGTTAATCACATCAAATATATATATTTTAATGTTTCTAAATTATTTAATATTATTTAAGCGCTTATGTTCTATTTTTATGGATTTGAGATAAATTTACAAGAATCTACACAACTCGGTATTACTGACTTTATTGTCAGTGGTACAGACACATGCTCAATTTGAAACATATGAAAACTGAGAAGAATCAATAGTATCGACCAAGAAGTTGATACTACTTACAAAATCATAGGGATGGATTCATAATTTATTGAGTAAACTCAGTACTACCAACATCAACTCGGTAGTACCGAAAATTGCCCAAGTGACCACAACTATCAAAGGCGTCAGTAGTACCGACATCTGTTGGTAGTACCAACATGGTAGGATCAGACAGATTTAAAAATTAAGTCTAATTCAACGGTTGACAATTAAGGACATTTTAAGTCACTTCTATGACTTAGGGGGATTTTAGACAACCCTGTCAATCCCATTCTATTCCTTTGCATGACAGCTGAGAATAAGGAGAGTAGAAAGCAGAGAAGAAAGCCACATTCTGGGAGATTCAAGTACCTCCAGTGCATGGATTTACAGTCAGAAGGTAGCAAATCATCATGTTCGTCAGAGGGGATCATCCAGACCATCTTCTTCAGGGGTTCTTTTAGTTTTCTAATGTTCCCCACATTTTTCTTCTTCTCTCTCATGTATTTGACAATGAAATTCATGTGGGGATAAACCCATTATTCCTTAGGGGCCGAAAAATAGCCCGATTATGCATTGTAATTGACTTTTATACATTAATATATCAATTTCTCTAAATTTTTGGACTTGTTCTATGAAAATATAACAAATTGTCCATGCTTGATCACCATAGGTAGTTCATTAGACATTTAATTGCCTTGAAATCCATTATTAATGGTTGGAAAATTCATAAAAATATATGTTTTATATCACCCTTTGAGAAAGGTGGCTTGCAAATGTTAAGAGATTACCCAAAATATTCAATAAAGCACCTAACTAATAACACAACTGTTACAAAAGTGGGTTTGGTATTAGACTAGGTAGAGAATCATACTGTGAGAGTGGCTAATTCTTGCTATAGGTCTCTTAGTCTAGGGTTAGGAGAGATAATTATAAATGTAATGATGGTAATTGCAATGTTAATTGAGGTGAAATCATAAAACTAGGGAATTCACTCCAATTGAGATCAACAACTAGTAATTTTAGATTTACTTTCTACTTTAGATAATTAAACCTTCAATCAAGTTTTCATAGGCCTAGTTGATTGTATTATAGTTAGTAGTAGTTTCCGGATTAACGTTTCCCTGAGTTCGACATCTGATCATGTTAAGGCCTATTGACATTGATATATACACTTGTGTTTGATGTGTAGTTTACTCGTATCATCTCTCTCCCCGATTATCAACCCAAGATCGAGATGGTAGGAGAAGCTCCCCTCCATGGATTGAAGCAGGAAGAATCCAGGTCACAAATTGACAATGGTGCCCACCTTGCGTTAATTGAATACTTTCATCTTCTTGGGCATTTTGGTAAATCCCTATGTGTTTTTATTTAAATGTTTTGCTCCCCACATACTTGATTTATGTGTCATGCACAACCATGGTATAATTGTCTTGTTGCCATTTCATTTTGATTTAAATAAATGTCACACATAAGGTTTTCTGAAGTCTGATTGGTCCGCATTGTAAAATTCATAATTGTTGCATATGATCTTAGAAAAATATGGGAAAATATGTTTTAGAGAGCTATTTTGATTCTCTATGACTCTAGTTTAAATGTTGTTTTACAAATCCAAACTCTTCAATAATTCAAAGACCAAGATTAGGGTTTTAATGGTTATGAACTATACATATCATGAAATTAATCAAATTACAGGTGCTTAGATGACTCAATCAAGTGAGAAGAATTGACCTTAAGGTGGCATACTCTAGGTAAGTGGTCCATGCATATTTTTCATAAGTAATTTTGGTTTATTGGTTGTATATTTATTATTATGCATATTAGCAATCTCCATGAAATTATGAATGTTATATCAAAAGACACCATGTATAGTTATCACTGTTTGATTGGTTGCTTATTTATACTATATAGTAAAACCTAGCTATGAATATGAATTATGATTAATGAATAAAGCATAAGAAGGGGAAACCCTATCGTGGTTTATGAGGGAGAAATCCCATTAAGACATTAAGAGGGTGAAATCCCATCATGGCATTAAGAGAGAAAAATCCCATCATGTTAAAGTTCAAGGATCGTGTTAATGTTAGTATTAATGTTAAAGTTAGTGTTATGATAAATGGAATTCAATTAGTTTTTATATGCTTCATGAATCATGGACCTCAAGAGGTCGTCAAGGGGTTTCCCAACATCAAGGGCTTTCATATCATTCATGTTCTCTTAAATGGGCGTCATAGAGAGATGCATATATTTACTATTCAATTCATCATGTTTAAAGTTACTCAATGACAGCTTAAGATAATTCATGTTCAAGTGTATGCCAATTTATCTTGTGTCAATTTTACTCATGTCAAGTTATATTTATTTTTATGTCATATAAAGTGCCAAATACCTCTTACCAATATGATGTTTGTTTTGTATAGCTAGGAACCTGATGTGCACGGGACTTGGAGCAAGTGAAGAGTATCGAGGATAGAAAAGGGCAATCAAGAACTAGAAGATATTTAAAATTTGCCTGGTGGGGTACCATTTACCAGACCCATCCAGAGGTTTAGATATAATTCATATTATGCTTAGCCATGTTACCAATTAGATTAGATTCCATGGATGAACATGATGTAGTTTTCTTTTGCCAAAAACTATGTATGAATCAGTTTTAAATTAGTGCAAAGTGTTTTCATTTACTTTCATTCCATGATCAGCATAATCTGACACACCATTGACTAAGAATGCTTCTGCTCATGTGATATTAAAAGTGGGGTGTTACAACACCTCTACATAGTCCACACCGACCATTGGGAACTCTTGTCGTTCTACTACAACTGATAGGAAGGAGTTGTCCCTCATGTTGTCAACGTGCTAATGTCAACTTTTCTCCCCTTTGATTCTCTCTCCCTTTTATAGGTAAGATGCCTCTGCTTCTCATGTTTCTACAACATTGACATCATGAGACTTATCATGTAAGTGTGTTGAGATCCTTGGCCATTCCCCCTTTATATAGGAGTGGATGGGCAAGGGTTTCCACAAACACAGGGAAACAAGGAGACACATTTCACAAATTTTTAGTTGTTGGTCAACTGGGCTCCCAATCTATCGATTTAACTCCAGTAGGTCGAGTGTACATTCCACTCATTCGACTGGAATGTTTTACTATTTTTAAAAATACCGACTTTCAATGCTACAATTAATGCACATCATGACATCAACATCAATCTTCATCCAGTCTTATTGATCATCCATACAGTCAACTGGACTTTTCAGCCAGTCGAGTCAACATTTTAGTTGGTTGACTCTCATTCTAGTTGGTTGAATCATATTCCAATAAGCCAATTGTCAAGAAAATTTGTTTAACTTGATTACCTAAACACTTAGTAATCAAGACAAACCTTATTCATGAGTAAATTCGTATTCCAAGTGCATCTTATGTGTGTGACCCTTGGGTCCCAAATTATGTTGGCAGTGAATGTCTATAACTGAATTATGACATCAGAAACAATGATTGGTATCTAACAACACATGATTAGTGTTATTGTGATCATATAGTTCCTTTGTCTCTGCTATCTAGATTGAACACAAGGCATGGAATCGTCATCCTCTTAATATTCAATCCATATTCCTTGAACTAGAATAGACTGTCTGAGATGCATGTGAGCTTACATATCACATATTGATTCACATGAGTATGGCCATACATTTGACAGTTTTGGTTATCAAGTAGCTAGGATATCAGCTCTGAATAAGGGACAAATCCCATATACATTACTCACAGTCAATCCCCATGTGTCACAATGTATCTGAGTGCCACCTTTATGGTATCCATTATTCAAGGTCACACTCGATGGTGTCAAAGTACATTGAACGGCATGTGATGAGTGTAGAGGCTCCAGGTCTAAGACCCACAATCACCACTATCACTATGAGAGCTAATTCTGACTACCATTCAATGCTTTCCATGTATCACTATCAAGGTGGGTATGTCCAATACAATGTTATCTAACAAGTACCTATGTGTTTGGCTTGATATGATATATCATGACTAATGAGAGCATGTCAACAACCAACACACATTCTATCCTTATGTATTGTTGTTGTCTATTTATTACTTTCACAATAATATCTAACTAGGGACATGAAAAGAATGCATATACTCTTATCAAACATATTGTCTCATTGTTCAGGTCCTCACCCTGAAGACACATGCCATCAATTACTATCATTCTTTTAGACATATGTCATGTTATACCATCATCTCAAAATTGAATAAATATATAGAAGGAAATTGCCTTTATTATTAATCAAATCAAGTACATGATGGAACATTACAACCATCGTATGACTGGCTCTCTGGGCATACATACCAACATAACCAACTCCTAAAATCAGTTACCTCATGATGTTTTATAACCTTAATGATTGAGGTCAACCTGTATTGACCTATGATGGTGTGTTTGAAACCCTAGGTCCACTAGTAGTGACCTAGTGTGACACATATTGATTGATTGTCTTCCATGTTCCCATGTCTTAATGTGAATCTAATTTTTATGCTCTCCCCTCTCAAATTTTAGTTTTTGAATCCCTTTAGACAACTTTGATGTGGATGCCTCACTTAGGTCATACGGTGGAACCAAACAATATAAGTCTTGTATGTTGATGATTGAATGTTTGGGGGACTGAAGGTACCAATGTTGGATTATGATGTCTATACTCTAGGGGGCATCCACCTATATTTGAATATGCCTCTTATGTCCTTATCTTTTTACTTGATCCATATTTTATGCTTGGTTCTCATGTCTTAATGAACCGTGACCTCGTAGCTCTATTATGATTCGTTGAACCTTAAAATGTTCATATAAAGTGAATGGAGCATCAAAATGAATCTAAACTTGAATGAGACCTTCATGATGACATCTAAATCAGTAAAAGATCATCTAATGTACTAATAACCAACTTGGAACCTAACTTGGCCAAAACCCTAAAAATGGAGGCTAATTAGGGTTAATTATGAGAACTAATACATGTATGCAATCTTGTGCATAGCGAGGTGTTGCTTAGATCTAGATGGTCAAGGATAGGTTATGAAATATCTAAATTAGATATGGGTTCTAATAATTGTATGACTATGACTTTCTTGTTAAAACTGTGATACTCGTTTACTTGCTCAAATATTTCCATGTATCATTTTAGTATTGTACTAGATATCTATTTTGTTGATTTTATAACTTGAACACATAATATAGATATCCATTATACAAACTTTGTGCACCTAGATGTAGTCTCAGAGTAAGGACATTAGTTTGGGCATCTTACTTGAGTTGTCAATATATGGCAGACCATGTTGATACAAGGGTTAGCTCTTGGCCATTGCCTTGTGGTCCCTTATGAATAGGGTTAGACAATATTGAGAACCATCATAGACCCTTCCAATGGGAAGAAAGAACTTATGTTACATGATATTGTTGGTAGAATTGGAGTAAATTGACTAAAACATGGGTTCTCACTTTGCAAAGTAAATAACTTATTTATTTCTTTTTTGTTTGCTTCTACAAATCTTTTCAAATTATGCAAAGCTTATATATATTATATATATCTTTATGCCTTGTTCTCAACATCTCATGTTTTGGCCCACTTATTTCATGTATGTTTTAGGTTTAAATATGGCTAAGAGTCGATGGTCTTGGTGAGCTATGCTCAGGTGTACTTATTGTAAGATCCTTAGTTTACATCAACATACTTGTACAATTTGACTGTTTAATATGTAAATGCAATCTTGTAATAAGACAATGCTGCTTAATAATACTTACTGAATGTTGATATTATAATTGGTGCTTTTTATATTGCTATGTACATGTATGCTAAGCATTTCACTCTTCCACATGTTGTGTTTGACATTCGTTTGGTTAGGGGGTCAAGATTTTGATTCCATGGGAGATGGTATCAGGGTATGAAAATAATAAATACACCAAACATTGCTGACATGAAACACTTACTAAACACAGCCTTACATATCAACCCTAGAAACTTCATGAGTTGTCCTTTATGGAGTAGATTATCTTAGCCTCTAGGTTAGAACCTATATGTTCTAGAACTAGGTGTATACTTGCGTAATATCTAGAATCATTCTTTCCTCCTCTGTTTGTCTTGTAGTATGGGCTATAGGTGCAACATGGTGAGAAAAGGGAGGCCATATAATTGAAAACCATATGCATATTTTTTTGGCATGTGCTTAGGGTATCTACATAGGAGTGCACCAAGATTTTGCTAGTTCTCTGAGTGTCATGGTACAAGACTGCCTGATGAGTGTGGTAACTCACTTTGGTTCTAGTTTTATTCTTATGGAGTATGATAATTTACATCGCCTATTTCAACATTAAAAAAAACTTTTTCAAATGTTAGTATATATGTACATACAAGGGCGGATCCAGGGTTGCAAGGATTTGGGGGTCAAAGTGTTAAAAGGATCACAACTATTTTTGTATATCACTTATTATCTTCGTATGTAATCATGTATATATATAAAGAACATATTTTTCATGATTTTTGAGAGTTATGCCCCCTAATATTAGTACATAGCTTTATTCAATCCTAATATATAAAATAATCATTATCTTTTGAAGATACATTGAATCAAATAGTGTGAAATGTGAGCAATATAAATGTTTCCTTTGAAGTCAAGGGAAGTGTCAACTGTAACATACTAGATCTTAAACCCTACTCTAGAAGTTTGACCTTTTGAGCATAGCCAAACAAAGTTAAGGTTTAGGTCTAGATGAAGTTTAGTATAACTCTAATAATATAATGCATGTATCAATCACTGTAATGTAACTAATGTTCTCACATTAGTCTTAGGCTAATAATAGATACATAAAATATGTCACATGATATATTAATGAATATAAAATTTCATGCAAATAATCACAAATAATTCTTTTGGTGATAATATTAAGATATGGAACATAATTGAATAAGCAAGAGGGAAAATAATGAAATAATGTGATAATAATGGCCACAAATATCAATTGTGACATAACTCATTAAAACAAATACCAAAAGTGGAATCTAAGTTAAGAATCGTGTTCCTTGGGTCCCAATTGCCTTGGGAGTCAAGTTTCACATTATTCATATAATGGTAGTTAATTTAATTCAATTTGGAAAGAGAATATCTATGTTTTTCCCCCAAAATATCAAATAAAATAATAAATGACTCCAAAAATGGAAAATAATCTTGGGTTCATAATCTAAAAAATAAATATAGCCTATGGGTGAATTTTCATCTAATTTGGAGAAAGTTTGATTAAAAGGTGTGTTCAGGAGATAGAAGTGTGTAGAACCTTCAAAATATTAAATAAATGAACAAATAACTCCAACATGTAAAATTAATAGAAAATTCGTATTCTACACATTAAATATGACTTGTGGGTGAAGTTTCATCAAATTTGGATAATCTTATAACCATTGATGAAGAAGGAAAGATAAAATAGTAATTTATTTATTAAACACATTAAAAGTTCTCAAAAGGAAAAGTAATTGTAAATTTGGATTCTACGTATCAAATTTTGCTTAGGTGTCAATTTTCAAATGGTTTGGAGTTCATTTGCACCCTCAATTAAGGAGAGAGAAAATAGGAAATAAATGTAAACATATCACTTTAGTCCTAATCCAGTTTGGAAAGAAAATAATGTGTCACGATTTTGGACTTGATGTGAGCCACTCGATCAACATCTAACAGTGGATGTATCATCTTCTACCCCGTGCCTAAAAAGGAAACATGGAGGTATGAAAATCACTAATTTCTCTCACCATAGTGGATCATTCCACACGATTTCTTCACCTATGAGTTCAGTTTTCAATTCCTCATGCATCCATACCAAAAACTTGGCCTATGATTGCATATTCTAGAAATGCCCAAAACCTCTCCCTAAGTCTTCAGAGCCCTCTACTCCCAAAGGCATATGACCGAACCCTGCCTATATGATGTGGCACCCTCATAACCACCAAACACTTTCCTTTCTTCCTCTCGCCTCAATTTTCTCTTTGGCTTTGTGTTTCGCCACCATCGACCTCAGTTTCTGGTGCCTATTGCAGTGGATTGTTCCTCCTCTACACGTCGCCTCGCCTCAATTCTTTTGTACCAGTAGGTTCGTGGTACCCCTCTCATTCTTTCTATGTTCTTGCTTTCATAAACTTTTACTTGTTGGGAATATGCCCAATCTCCTCGAGCTTCTGTTCATTGGTCATGGCGTGGCCCGACGGAGAGGATGAATCCCCTATGTGTTTTCCCCCTTTTACCCTCCTTGTCTTCTATTTTCCTTTGTTTCTCACTTAGGGGTAACACCGTCTTTTGGTTTCTCTTGTTTTATCAACTTTGACCGATGTCTCTTGGGTGCAAACCACTGACTTGGGCGCCTCCCATTGGGCCAAGTCACGGGCCCAACTACCCTCTCTTCCTCTCTTTGCGATCGATTTACCTACGTGGCATTTTCTTATTGGTTGGTTTTCATATAAGTATAACTAATTATTCTAGTGTCCAAAATTAAAAATAAATATGTTCTGAACTTGAAAAAATCCCATCTTTTTAATAAAAATGATTTCAAAGATAGATTTTGAGTTTTGTCGAAGAGGATTTTTAGGAAATGATTTAATTAATTAAAAACCACCAAAAATACATCTAAAAGTCTATAAGTCCAAAATATATAAAATTATATACTTTCTTAATCAAAAAACATAACTAAGTCATTGGTGATAGTTTTGAGGTCTAAATCGAATGTTTGTGTCAAAAGTTCATAAGTTTGGGGTTTCAACTCTTTAATAAATGTATATGATTTTAATACATGAATATGAAATTGAAAATTGGAAAAGTTGATCTTGGAAATAACTAGATTTGTGAAGAGTGTTTCTAAGACTCGGGTTTAGGGAATGATTGCATCCAACATTATTTCTATATTGAGAAATTTCTAATTCCTCACTTTTAATGTATGTTTGCATTCCTGATTATTCTTTTTGAGCAATTAACCTATGTTTCTTCTTTCTCTTGGTCCTATGGATAATAGCCTATACACAATGTCTTTTCTTTAAAAAATATTGGTTCATGTGAACTACCTTATTTTTTATTGATCTTGTGATCATGGATATTCTTTTAAACTCTTTTCATATGCTTTGTATATGATAGAACTCTATATGATGACATGTGATGTCTTTTATCCACTTGTGAGGTGGATGTATATGTTGGTCACTTTTGTGGTGATTTTGTATAATCTGACTATACTTTTTACTTGCCTCTACATTAAACATGTTATGTGATTCAGTATTACTAGAGTAGTGTAATTTTATTGGTTTTTTTTTATGGGCAGATGTCGAATTTCCTTCTCCAGTAGTATGCTCTTTTGAGATGGAGATGACCCCATACCTGATTTTTAAATTTTTGAGGTTTGACCCATTTTATATATTGGGAGTTTGGTAGTACGTCATTCTCTATCAGGTTTTAAGTTTGTGAGACTCGACCGACTTTGTATTTATATTGTTCTAGGGCTACGCTTATCTCACATGCATGCAGGATATTGACGATGATTGTGGGGTGTGTGCCCTACTTTCTCTTATTGTGATTCATTTCCCACCATGGTAGTGAATGTATATATGGCACAATCTTTTATATGGCTTTAATGGAAACTATCATTTTATTGTGATTCTTTTCTCTTGATACCCATTTGGGTGGTACTTATCTTTTCTATGGGAAGCCTTTTATTTTTTTGATGTCCCTTTATTCCATATATTGCTCAAATTCCTTTTTAGTATGCACATATCAGCCTTTGTTGATGCCTTCTATTTTTCTCTTCTTTCTGGGGTATGCTTCCGACCCTAGGTGAAGGATATGGAGGACTTGTCATAAAGATGTGGGCCTAGCTTAAGGAGCTAAAGCTTGGAGACAAAGTTGTTATGGTTTAGACTTCCCTCTACCATAGATCCTTATGTGGTTTCATACATCTAAACCCTTTGTGGGAGATTATAATGTTCTTTTATAACCTTATGAGAAATTGAATATAGTCAATATTTTACTTTCGTTGCTACACTTTAGTTGTTTTTAATACCATTAATAAGATTTGAAAATTTTACACCCACTCCAACATATCTATTAGGTGTGTTTGGACTGGAGGTTTTATTCTTCAAATTTTTAGTAGGGAGTGGTTCCCCTCTGAGATCCCACTCCTTACATCAACCATGCACATGTGTGTATTTTTTTTGTTGCAAAATACAAGTGTATCTATACCATAGTAGATTCATTAAATTTGTTACATGAATATACAAATGTATTATGAAATTCAAAATATTTTACTCATATATAAACAACTTCAAATTGTTTAGTATGCTTATTTTAAATTTATAGAAACAAAGTGTTTTGTTGGCAAGTTGTCTTTAGTATCCTACTGTAAAAAATATGATAATAAAGATAATATAGTTAATAATAATATTTGTGACATACCATATTGCATTATGTACATTTTTACAATTAGATGTTATTTGGTTTCTCTTTAACTTATTATAACTAACTGTTAAAAATTATTTCAAAAGAAACTAAACTTTTAAATAATCAACATAGTATACCAATGATTGATCATTTTAATAAAAATACAAATATAACATCTAATGCTACTTAGTTGTTGATAGTATATTGTATTTGATATTCATCAATGGAGGTAACTTAAATTTGGAAAAAGTGATGTTGTTCAAATTTGACTATGATGAAAATATGATATTTTAAAATTGATGGAAATTATTAGAAATTTTCAAGCTATTCTAGTTCATAACTTTTAACAACTCAATTTTACTACTTATATCCATCAATCTTGTACATTTTTCCTTGTTATCGGAAACCAGATAATTTTCCATCATAAAAAAGCTTCCTATGTCCCCTAGACACACATATATAAGAGATGCCTTATAAATGCTAACCTGTTGGAGTGACAGTTGATCTTGATAATTTTTATGCAATTTCTTACCATTAGGAGGAAAAAATAGGTTGTCAGTCATGAGCCACAGTCCTATAAATATCTAATTTTGTTTGGATATTCAAAGGGAAAAGGTCATGAGCTTGGTTGTGCATCTTATCTTTTCCAAATATGAAGTTCTTGGCTTCATTCAAAATTAAGAGCATGGATAAGATTCATATTTCGTAAAATACTTATCAATTAGGACATTCAAAACTATATCATGGTGTCTCCTATGCCATTGGGAGTATTGAATAACTTCTCATTATTCATGCTTGACCTCAATATCAATAGTCTACAACCATGCTTCCCTTCCTTTATAGCTTGAAGATTTCGAGTCACTAGAAAAGAAAAAAAATCCCAGTCTAATTATCATTGATATTTATCCTATTGGCGTGAATGAAATCATTGCAAAATGAAAAACAAACTATGGCTAGTCGACGTAGATTATGAATCAATTGAAAATTTGTCATTTTTTAATGATCTTTCCTCTACAAATGACTTACTTGAAAGTAAAAAATGAAATTCAAATTATTCACGACAAAACAAAGAATGGATGATACATTAGAGAGTTATACTTTCCAAGCATGATATTAGATGGGGATCAAAAAATAATTATACTAATAAACGAAATAAATATTTTTTGCTAAATGAATTTACTATACTTTAAGTTCTCAAGCCCTCTATTTTTATCTAAATTATAGAAGAAATACTAATGTCTCATCTCAATTAAGTATCAAATGCAAAGAACTCTGAACATTTACTATAGAAAGAAAATGTGGATATAAAATTTTGCCACCAATCATAATTACGTCAACGATAAGGAGATAAAATAAAATAAGAAAAGATAAAGTTTCTCTATAGGGTTATATTGGAAATCATACCAAAACTAAAATTTGCAAGATTTAAACTAGGTTCAATATTACTAACAAACAACACATTACTAGTTGAGAAAAATAACACTTGTGTAACTATAAAACATAAGTACATATTTATTTAAGTTTTTCTGTAAGAGACACATTGACAATGATAGCAAAACTTAATCTGCCAGCACGGAGAATCAAATTCGAGTCGCTTGCCCCAAACAATAAGTCTGCAACCAGCTGGGCTGTGCAGGACTTGTGTTTACTATTTACACCTAACTTTACTTATACAATATCATAAACTCAAATACTAATGTTTTTAATATATTTTATTATTTTAGGAGGGGGCATGGCCCTAGTTTCCCCCATGGCTCCACCACTGGCCCCTAGATCTTTGAAATCACTTCCGAGATGGAGTAGTTATAGCGGGAATGAGGCATCTATGGCTGGGGTGCTCTCCATGCCTCACTCTATAATGAAACTCTAGCCACACCACCAAGAACTTAGGGTTGATACCAAACCATCGTAGGAAGGTTTCAATCTTCATCCCCAAATCCTTCTTCTCTAGTAGAAGGTGGCTTGATGGCTGGGTAGCACGCTCAAATTGTAGCTATTGGGCTACCCTCCATCTTCGTGTATCTCTAGTGGTGGTATTCTAGATCTCAAACTCGTCCATCTTGCTCGACCAAAATTCGATTCTGCATCCCATCCAAATTCTTCCTCCTTTCCCTTCTCTAGTCTCTTCCAACTAAGGTTGTATTTGGTACATGGTGAAAAAATTGACGGTGATGTTGATGGGGACGATGACGGGGAAGGGACGATGATGGTGATGGGAAAATTATTAAGTTGTATTGTTTGATAACATGGGTATGAATATAAGGTGGGAATGGTGAAAAACTTCAAATATTTTGTTTCTTATATGGTTATAGGGATAGGGAGGAAAAATTATTTATAAAAAATACCCTACATAAATAAGAATCATATTTATTAGATTTTTTTTACATACGTGTCAAAATGAATAGTGGTCTTGAAAGAAACTTCTTTCATCATAATTCACCGTGCTTTTCCATGGGGACAAAAATAGATAAAGTTGTATCATAGATTCATCATGATTCCCTATCGCCTTAGCAAGCAAACAACATTTCTTATGTCACCATTCCCCTCTATATGATTTACCACGTAACAAACGCAGCCTAAAAGCAGTGTTGTTTGTTACTTTGTTTTTCTCAAAAACTCCACCCTACCACTAGTTCCTTTTATGCCCAACATTGTTATTTAGTCGAGAGCAGTGAGGAGGATGGGACTCGTTCTCTCCTAAATCCTTATCAAAAACACCCATGTAAGGGATTGGGGAGGTCGCTACGATCAATGGAAACCCTGAGGAACAACGATCAAGTTACTTTGTAATGATTTCAAATAACACCATCTGCTCTATAAGATCCAGATTTCGAATATGATGCAAAGATTAGTAGATAGATCAAGCAGTCTAAATATCCTGGCTACTAAACGACTCAGATCAGATAGTACTACTCCCTTATTATTTTTCCCTCTAGACAATTAATTTAATAGTCATATCCTTAGTAAAGTCCAAAAATCAAAATAACATTTTCATATTTTAATATCCAAAATGTCGTTTTAAATTTTTTTATCAAAAGGTCACATTTCAAGAGCAATGTTATTTGTTTGGAAATATATTATCCATTGTTGGACCATTGAGTCCCACTGGAGGACATATTGGTCCCACAGAGGCAATACGCCTTCAAAGAGGATGTGTTGTTCATATTTTTTATTTGATTTAATATCATGTCATTTTTTGTATTTTATTTATAAAGTCATTTAACAACTTCAACAACCAGTAACATATATATTAATAGTAATACATATAAATAGAATAAAAAATATATATAATAGTTCATTAAGACATAGTATGCATAAATGTAAATGATAGTGTGTCAAATCAATAGATACCATACTAAAGATATATAATAGAATTTCAATATTAAGTCAACACATACAAATATAAAATAATTAAAAATGAAAACAGATAATATCAAAAATAGATAACCCAATTTACAATGTACATATAAAATAATAGAACACAGACACTAATAAGAAATAAATCAGGTAAATATATATGAATACATGAAAAAGTTATATCTATATTGAAAACTAAGCATTTGTGTACACCACTTAATTAACAATGACTATATATGTATTGCACAACATTGGATTTATTATTAGTTTACAACACTTATATGTTTCTGTTATTTTATATTTATTATATATTAAGCATTCACTTAGTTATATACTACTAGTGTTGTTATTTTTATCATGTATAATATTCAATTTCATTTATGTGCAACACTTAAAAACTATATGTATCATATATTTTCATTTAATAATTAATAAATAGCATCACTATATTATTTTATTATTTATTTCAAATCACCTCAATTTTTTTATGTTTACTTTTTTTACATTCGTAAGTGTTGAGTATATATGTATACTTGATAATATATTATATGTTAATTTGACAGACTATTACTTAAATTCATAAATACTATACATTAATAAACTATTATATTTTATTTTTATATTAACTAAAACATATTTTATTGATTATTGGAGTTCTTAATGACTCAATAAACAAAATATAACACATGACATGGTATAAAAATGAGCAAAAAATATTATACAAATGGGACACATTGCTCCCAAATTGTGACATTTTAGCTTTCTTTGAAAAAAAATGGATATTAAAATACTAAAAATGTTATTGATATTTATAGCCTAAAAATACAATTCAAACTTCTACATCCAAAGGTCAGATAATTTTAGTGCAAGATTAATTATAAAAAAAACTAACCTTTAACCAAAATTGGGATAACAAGGGATGTGTTAAGGTGGTAGGGGTAAATATAGTCAAGTGGATCAAGGCAATGGATTATGAATCCACCACATGTGGGTTCACTCCCTGACATCTGCTCAAAATCTAGTTGCAGACTCTGCTATATTAACTAGAAGATAAACACCTTGCTACATTAACTAGAAGATCAAAAATCAGGGGCTTCCTTAAGCCAAAACTAACCTCGAACCAAGATTGAAAGAACATGGAAGTAATTTGATTGCTAAACAAATTATCCAGATGTGGCTTAAATGAATGAGATTAAAGCACATAAATAATATCAAAATACCTAAGAGTATTTCCAAAATATTACCTTACTCCTAATTAAACATTAGACACCTCATAAATATACTTAATTTTATGTGATCTTCTGATAAATTTAATTCATTGATCAAATAGATACTACAATGCTAAAATGCCCTTTACTTTATTTAATTTTCCTACAACCAAGCACATATATACATTCATTAACATATTCCATAAGTATGACACCATCTCTTCAATTTACCTTAGGGTACTTCAACAAAGAATCATTTATTGAACCATACATATGGAGAAAGATCTACGATCTATATATAGGGTTTTGCATCTGTTATACATCAATCATCGATCTATCCCAAAGTAGATTCTGGAAACCTAAAAATACAGGATATCACAGAGGATCCTTATTTTTTCCCAAGAATCCTACAATTTATGATTTTGGGAATATTTTTTGATGATGCATGGACCTCTACAAGAAATTCTATTTTTCATTCCCCAAAACTAGAGCATTGGGGGGAATTCTATAGTGATAAGGGAAACCTAGAGATATCAGGAATCATGGTTTCACTTCATATTTGTTCAAATAATGTAATGTCATATGGATATTCAAGCTATGAGGACATTATCATTATTAAACCCTAATTTCATTAATTATCGGTTAGAAGTCCAAAACTCATATAAATCATATAAAAATTTTGGGATTTCTTATATCTAAAGAAATGAAAATTAACCATATCGCACAATTTTAATAGTATTGATTGGATAAATTCATCATGTATTTGAACCTAAGTGAATCCTCTCAGGTCAATTTCCATATAAAAAATTTCACATATAGGACATTCTATAACTATAGGTTAGGATTCCTCATTATCTATATTAATGTCAAGACTTTTTTTAAGATATCATATAAGGACATTTTAAAATCAATACATGCATTTGAACTACTTATAACATAAATGTGATGAAGCTATTGTGAAGTGACCTATCTTAAAATAATCAAGAGAGTTCATGTGATTCACATCATATTCCAAAATTTGTTCCTTTTTGTGTTATATATTTGCAAGGTTCCATAATAAAACCATAAGTTTGGATATTATTCTTTTGTCTCAATTTGATCTAAAACCCCAAATTAACCCATTTCATGATTCAGCGATGTGAATTTATTCAGTTATATGATCATTTTAGATTAATATCTAAAATAGGGAGTAAATCACTCATATTATTCCCAAGAAGGTGACTCTAGGTCACAAGTGCACTTCTTGTACCAAAGTCTTTCGGAAAAAAAATCCTTAATGATATCACCAACCTTGAACTCAATATCACTCAAAAGAAAATGAATCAGAAAAATAAGTGAATAACTATACTTTCCTTTTAAATTTCTTGGAGAGTTTTAGTCATGAGGCTTGATAAGAAGAATAAGATCAAGAGAAGATAAAGATTAGGAAATCATGAAATCACCCAAACAGATTCTATGATTTTACAAGAAATCAAGTTATAAACTTGATTTGGACTCACTACTCCAAGATCTCCTTTGATCTCCTCTTATTCCTCCAAAATTGAACCATAAGACGTAAGACATTAACCAGATGTTCTTAAACTCATATTTTTTATAAAACATTTATCTACTTGGTTAACTTTTAATCTCAAATCACCTTACATTTTTTCTAACAAGTCTCATAGGACAATCAACTTATCCAGAGGTTGGGTTAAACTTGAAAAGACATGGCATTGGACCTCCAATTCATGAGCAACCCAAAATTGGGTCATTAATGGTTTAAATTAGTATCCAGTGGTCCAATAAATTAGAATGAATACTAAAGATCAATGTAACTTCTACAAATCTGTTAGAAATCATTTGGTCAGTGATACTGGCAACCAAACAATTGATAGGTCAGTGGACCTATTGGTAGGTGGGTGCAAACTTGGGGTATACCCAATCCAAATGATCATACCACCTCCCATAGAGACTTGCTACACCCTTTACCATGACTTTTAGGGTCTATAAATGTTGCATTGAATCCATAATGACAGTAACTTAACCTCAACATTGATATTTCATGTGTTAATAATTATTTGATCGTGTTCATCTCAAATTAACTTGATGGAAAGCATATTTACCCTCAAAATATTAATTTAGGTAAATATGGGTTTTTTCTTAACCATCCCTAACCAGTTGGATCTTATTGGCGTAAAACATGTATTGGATGCAATAAAATGTTAAGAACATTTTAGTATTTAACATGTGAAAATTCCATGATTATGATGTAAAAATTGACTAGGGTCTAAAATGAATGTAGGGTCTCCCAACTCACCCTCCTTTAAGGATATCGTCATTGAAATCTTAAAAAACTATAGTTTAGCATTGATGCATGTCCTCTCCTAACTCCCACATGGATTCTTCTACATTATGTTGATGCCACAACACGTCTACAAACATCTAATCTTGTCTTAAACCTAGAATTGAAGCAGTCACCTATGTCTATCAACATATGATCGCTATCTATCTTGAGCTACATTCATTTACTCTTTTACAATTGAGATTTTCTATATAATTTATGTACTATTTTAGGCCCTTAAAACTCTCTCTGTCTCCTATCCCATACCACCACACTTGAGATATACAACATCTACATATAATTCCTCGTATAGATCCACATATATACTCCATTGGTAGTTGTTATTATAAACATATTCAATGAGCATTAATTGAGTGTCCCACTTATATAAGAACCACAAAACACATAATCTGAACATATATTATATTGGTTTTATCATCTTCCAAGATTTACTATCTTGCTACAAATGACATGCCATACAAAAACATAGTTGAGCCTCCATAGCCTCTTACTATCAATCATAAACCTGTTATTAATTATTGTCCTCTATCTAAGATGATATAAAGGGGTATTTCATGAATATTAATGATGTCATCCACACACACACACACACACATATATATAGATATATATATATGTGTGTGTGCTAACTCGTCATCTAAAAATATTAGCGTGATCAATTTGAATGGTGTTGACTTTCTCGATTGATCATCTACTACCCAAAAGGGATCACATCCCTTGGATATTCTTGGTGAACCAGCCTTAGAATACATTGTAATATGATTTCTTTTCCATTCCAATATTGATATAAGTTGTTATACCCATACATGTTTGTGATGCTTTGCCTTCACCTATCGGGAAACTAGGAACCTCTTCACATGTCTAGATACATTTGTCATATATACCTAGGATATACTACATGATATCACACCTAATACTAGGATAAGATATGCTTGTGTCCTACTAAACAAGGTCAATAGGAAAATCCAACATAAAAAATATTGGCTCTAATTAATAATCTCAACATTTATTATCTAAAAAACCCATTATACTTTTTACATTTTATAAAATAGATACAACATGATAAACTCATAATTATCATCTAATGATTTCCATATTTAACTAGTCAATCATCATCAACTACTAAAAATGTGTGCACACAATAATCAACATGTATTAAGCATGCACATAAAAATTGTGTGATACTTGCGGAATTTACAAACACTAATACAAAATAGGAGTCATCATTAAATATAACTAAATGTACCTAACTAAGCAGACATGTATGACTCTACTTCAACCCAAATATGAACTCCACCTAAAAGGATGAATTCACAATTATTGGGACCAGTGAAGTTCTAATTGATCATTAGGGTAAGCATGAGATCGGTACAAAGAACCTAAAAATGCAAATGTAACTCAGATGAGACACAAAGTCCTAGTGATCTGTGAAACACTCATAAAAATATAAAAGCATGCTTACTACAATTTAACTGAGAAAGTGAGTGACATATGATTATCATACACGTAATTAAACAACCTAGGCATATCAATTCAAATTATGAAGGATAAAAATAAGTAATAAGAACAATTAGCATAAAAGAATGAGTATGTTTTCCTTAGAACTACTTGACTAGTTAATCACCTTAAATTCTTTTTCTTGATTATATTCGGTTTCACCTACTAAACTATAACCATAGGATTACATCCCATCAGTGCACAATAATAACATTGAGTTGCTAGCATTACCAAGATCATGCCACATCTTAGTATATGTGTGCATTAACTATAGGGAGTCACCATCTTGCGGACTACAAATTTATGTATAAACTTGGGTACTCACAATATGACACCTTTTAAACAAGTAAGAAAATAATAATTATGTTACTCATAATTTGTGGTTGTGATTTACTAATATTTTTCCATTATTATCTCAACAGTATTGATGTATAATGAGAGGTAAAAGTCTATACCATTCTTTTTGAGGTCACATAATCAACATTAAAATTATTTTAGTTAATAAGAGTGAACATCCCATGTAAGAATTCTAATTTTCCCATGTAAATTCAACAAATTACAACTTTGGGAAAGCCTTCTTGCAATCCATGCACTTCTACGAGAAATCCCTTTCCTTCCTTGAAACTACAACTGTATGGAAGTAATAACAATGCTCAAGAAGACCCAAATATTCATGATTTAGCGTTTGAATTCATACTAGGTCATATTTTGGAATATCAACATGATACCAATTACGTACAATCAGCTGAGAATTCAAGATATAAAGGCATTATTTGTATTAAACACGAATGTCATGCATAATTTTGTAGAAGTGCACATATCAAAAGAAATCACTATAATGCATGAATAGTTGTGCCAAAGCAATGAAATACAACCATATTATTCAATTTGAGCACTATCATTTGTTAAACTCATCATGTGATCAAAATCCCAAGTAGAGCCTCCCAAGTCTCATACTCAATTTTCCTAAAAATGGAAAATTTCAACATATAGGAACAATTCGATAGATAGGTCTCATAAATCATCATTATCTATATTGACATCAAGATTTTTTATTGCTTGATCATTTCAATAAATATGGTTGAGGAATATATTCAATCAAATCATTCTAACATAAAAGTGTAGAAGCTACCCTAAATTGGATCTATTTGGGAATAACAAGAAGAATTTATGTAATATAGGTTCATGTTGAATAATTTATTATTATTCGGGTTACACATAAATATAGAACTATAAATCCCAGAACTTTTGAATTCCATTCCCATTATCCCATTTCCATCTAAAACTTTGAATTGACCCATTCAAGATCCTTAATATGGAATAAATTCAATTGTATAACTATTGCATGATTATATATCTAATATAGGAACTAAAATGGGAACTAAAATGACCACCTATTCCCCAGATGGGTGACTTCAAGGCAAGAATGGGATTCTTGCACTAAATCCCTCCAAAAGAGTTTTCTTATATCACCAATCTTTAACTCAAGCTAGGTGAAAAGAGAGAATTAGTAAAAGAAGTGAAAACTAGGGCTTCTCTATGGAATTATGGATAATTTCAAAAAGGAGGGGTGATGCACACACACTTTAGATTAAAAAAAATTAACCCTAATTGACACTCACAAATACACTAAATAGTTTCCCGCAAGCGCACAATTATGTATTATATATAAAAAATGGCAAGTTAGGGGTCGAACCCAAGGGAGAGGGGGAAGTAGAGCTCGGTTTTCTTAATCTAGGTTCCTAATGCAGTGACTAGGGTTGTAGGGTTTAATCTTGGTTTTTGGAGTTACACTAATGTGGTCAAACAAGTAATTAAGTAGATGCAAGAGAAAAACCTACTTTAATCCTCCCAAGTAAGACTAATTAACAATGAAAGGAGGTAAGTACACTAAAGAAAGAAAGGTGGGTTACCACTAACACTAAACAAACAAGAGCAATTCTACTTGAGAAACTAGATATGACAACTAGCTTAACTAGGCAAAAGGGGCACTATACTAGCAATCAAACAACAAAGGTAATTACAGAACTCAAATAGAATTGGAGTAATCAGAGAAAGCACAAGAGAATCAGGACAAGCACAAAATATCCTAGCAAGATTGAACTAGCACGAACAAAGCAAGTGACTAATTAAGCAAGTAAAGAAGCTGACTAAATTAGCATTGGTTAAGCAAAGCAAGTAATTAGGGTCTTTGACAATTAAGTGAAGTGTGGGCCATTTGGGGTAATGTGACTATCAAATGGGTTGGGGTCATAACATGAAAGAATGAATCATTAATTTAGATCATCAAACCAAACAAGCAATTCAAGTGATCAATAATTCCCTAAACTACTAGTTGGCCTTGGATGGAATAGGGTGTGTGATGAATCCTCCAGATTCACCCTCCCAGTCGCCAATTCTAAGGATTTTGTGGTGCATATTGACTGATCTACCCTCACTTTGGGTTTACTTTAAGTATCCTTTCAGTCTCGTGTAAATAGTGCATTACTAGCTCAAATAACCCTAGTTTCCAGCTTATTTGATTTCATTTTCACATTCTCTCTCCTCTGTAGATCATCCTCAACTATCACCAACGGTCATAACCCCTACAACATTGAGCTCATGCGGTCGCAAGACCGTTTGAGCCCATGCGGTCTCAAGACCATTTGAGCCCATGCAGTCTCAAGACTGTTTGAGCCCATGCGGTCTCAAGACTGTTTGAGCCCATGCGGTCTCAAGACCGTTTGAGCCCATGCGGTCTCAAGACCGCTTGAGCCCATGCGGTCTCAAGACCGTTTGAGCCCATGCGGTCTCAAGACCGTTTGCGTCCATGCGGTCTCAAGACCGTTTGAGCCCATGCGGTCTCAAGACCGCTTGAATGCCCGAGAAGTGATGACGGAATTAGCAATGAAGACCGTATGGTCGCATGCATTCCAAACCGTTTGGATTATCATATGCATTAAGACCGTTTCGATGCTGTGAAGACCGTTTGGCTAGTGGAGAATCAAGATTGCAGCAGCACTAGCACTTCCGCCGGTGCTATGACCTTCTCGCTAACATCACCAGTGCCCACGACGGCTTGCTTGCCACAAGCGTCGGTGTCACCGTCAGCAGCAATGATGGTGCCCATGACGGCTGGCTTGCCACAAGCGCCGGCGTCATCTTCCTCACCGTCACCAACAACATCGGCGCCCACCTACACATGATCTCCAGCGTCGTCGTCTTCATCACCTGCTCTGGCAACCACGCCGCCCTCGCCAACCATGCTTGCAAACCGTGACAAGCTGCTGTTGTATGAGCACCAGCAACGCCGACAGCTTTAAGAACGCATAGCCAGCAGCTTTTGTGCCCACGAGAAGAAATGAGTGAAGACCGTTTGCCGGTTGCCATGCAAACCGCATGGAGCAACCACACCAGCAAGACCAGTGCTGCATGTCCCACGTGACTTGCAGCGAAACCGCACCAGCAAGACCAGTGCCGCATGTCCCACGTGACTGAGAAGAACTGAGTATTTTGAGATTGTTTGTTGCGAAACCGCATGGTCCCACGTGACTTGCAGTGTTGCATTTGAAACCATTTTGCTAGTAGCTATTATAGCTCACGTGAATGCATGAAGGATCGAATAGGATTGGCACTTTGTCAAAGATGGCAGCAGCATAAGAATGCACGCCCCACGCGGGCATGAAAAGCACAACATGAGATCGTGAAAACAAAAGGACAGGACCGTGAGAATAAAAGACCGTATGGGATTGCATACACTACCAAACCGTTTAGAACAAACAAAGCAGACCGCATGAAGCTTTTGCATGCAAACCCCATGAGCAAAATGAGCCGAAACCGCATGAAGAAGTCTGAGAAATGAAGACCGCATGGCCTCACGCATGCATAGAGATCGCATGCGCAATTGGGAAACCAAACCGCATGGCCATTTGCCTTGAGAGGACCGAATGAAATAGCAGCTGAAATCAAGACCGGTTGCATGGGCAATTGTAAATCAAGACCGCATGGGCAATCATGTACGAAACTGCATGAGACATTGCAGCACAAGACCGCATGCTCATTTGCGGAGCAGACCGCATGCACAGGCCGCGTGAGTAAAACGCACAAGCACAAGACTGCATCAGCAATTGAAAGCACGACCGCATGCATAGCAAACCGCATAAGCAACCAAACCGTATGAATTAGAAACTGAATGGACAAAGGGCACACACAAAGTGTGACTCCTTGAGCCAAGATATTTTGGCAAGCCTATAAATAGAAGGGTAGAGGCATGGTCCTGGGTATCCCATCTCACTACAGCCCAAGGCTGCCGGACTGGGACTAGTGTCAGAACGCCGCCAGACTGCCCGAGCACCGTTTCTGACCAAACTTCACCCACAGCCTCAGAATCCCAGTCTGAGCTCAGATCTGGAAAGCTGCCAGACTGGGGACAGATCTAGAAGGCTATTCCATCACTATCTCACCTCTACCATCTCATTTCTACCACTATTCTACCTCATTCTACCCGTGCAATCCTGGAGGTAGACACGACGATCGAGGCAGAGAGACAGGCATCATCGACCACAACGGAGCAGTCCCGGAGACTGCGACGATCTACATCGGGCTGTCACAGATCTACTCTTCTGTTTTGACAATGCTTTCTTTCTCTCTTCTCTTTCTTTGTTGCTCCCTCTATGAGAAACGAGTAGTTCCATTCACTGGGGTGCGGGGACTAGCCCCGCTTCCCGTGTTTTGTAACTTGTACTAAAAAGATGTTATCTTTCCGATTCAATACTAAATCGTTTCATACATGCTTGAATGTTGGCCGCGTTCTTGTATGCATCTATTGTCTTTCGTTGTGGTTTGTCTACGACCGCTCTTGAGACTCGAATACCGATTTAGTGTTGGTTTCTGGTGTGTGTATCCACCGCGCATCCGTTTCGGTATCTTGGAACGCTTTCTAAGGAGTGGAGTAATTCACCTCCATCGTTGTACTTTTGTACTATGAAATGGAATCAGTTGATGTACAAAAGTACAACCTTGACAGGTCGAGGAACACACTCCGACGAGTGGTGCAAAGTATTTGACCATTCATTCGGGAATGGCTGACGTTGCAACACTCTCACGTTTCCCATAGCTATATCCTCGAAAGAGGGATAGTCTATAAGGATACTAATCGATTTGATAATTATCGCTCGCTTGTTAGTTTTCTGATGCACGTTTCACGAGGTTGAGTAAGATTTTCTCTTCGGAGACTACATATCTTCATTGACACGTAGATATGTACCGGATGAGAGTTACTCAACCCGTGAAGGATGTGTGCATTACTCTTGTCCTATAAGACATCGGTATTGTACAACATCCATGTATCTTGCTTACAAGTTTTGCTATATTTGGTACAAGTACAATTCATGTGTAGCGGTGGCGAGCACCCGCATCACCCCAGTGATCCATCATCATTTGCTAATCTTAGATTTTAATCCTTAAACTAGTTTTTATTCTTGCCTTTACTTTTGCATGTTTTAGGTTAAATAACTCAAATCAAACTTCTGGTCTTAGATGATTAACTTAGATTGATACGAAACAAGAAAAAGATGCTCAGATTCTTAACGTTGTCCTTTGGGTTCGATCCTAAATCTATACTATGATAAGGCTTCCACACTCTTGTGGGGTTGGAGCATTTATCTAGCACCAGTTGTAGGTAAACCTAGAGAGGACATCAACTCCCTAGGGTTTTTGGTGCATATTAGGACTTCCATTGGAAGAGTAATCTTTTGGTGTAAGTTCTAGCTCCATCAGTGTGTATCAAAGAACTAATCCATATCACCTTTGGAAGCTCATTTGACTAGGGTTTAGGTGGAATTAAACTAATACCTAATACATATAGGTTTCTAGGATGGAAGAACTTAGGGCAAATTTGGGTGCAAGGGTAGTAATGGATGGTCGAAATGAGGGTTTTGCACCACATCTCACCTCCCATCTAGCCTTTTAGTAGCTCCAAGCAAATAGCACTAAGTGTCTCCAAACTAGCTACTTCAATCTCACACTTAGGGGTAGGAGTGTGGATTAATATGTAGGAAGATGGGTAGCTACCAGGTATCCACTAATTGGACCTAGGAGAAAAATCCCAAAATAGCCACATAACACCATTTCTCCTACTACTTATATGTTTACAAGTACAAACCATAAATTAACACATGGGAAATAATGTGGAAGTAGATTATAATCATTAGAAAATGAAAGCATACATTTTGCATATTATTTTTCTCCAACATAGTATCAAGATCATATTTTCAACCCCAAACAGCCCACCTAAGGGGCTAGCTACTCATATTACAAAAAAGGAGAAATAAGAAGGGGTATAAGAATTAAACACCATGGATGACAAGTGAAAACTCTACTTTCTTCACCACTAGCTGTGGATAATCAAATTCCTCCTTGGTGGGTGAAAAGTATGGAAATGTAGGTGGAAGTGATCTAAACCCTAGAAAACTATGTTTTGAGGTGGAAGAAGGTGAGCATGGGTGTAACCTGAGTGGGAATCCAAGAAAAGTAGGTGAGAATGATTGGGTGGCAAAATATATGCTAGGGAGTGGTTACCTTTGACTTCCAAACACCACCAATGGCTATATAGGGGCTTGGGATGTCTAGGGTTAAGTGGGTGTAGAATAGGAAATTTAGTGGAGAAGATGAAGTAGATGAGTTAGCCACCACAGTTGTGAAGGAGTCGAACAAGAGAGGTGAGATGAGTTAAATAATTAGGGTAACGTTGGTGTTGGCGGTTGAGTGGCACGACTGTGGTGAGCACACACGACTGTGGCAGGTGCCACAATCATTTTGGAGGGAAGATAGCTCGATTGTTTCTTGATTTTTTGGTCACCTTGAGAGCTTCACACCATGTCTGTTTTGGCTGGAACGACTGTGATGGATCTTCCACACCACAACCATTTTGCTTACCATGACCATGGTGGATGACTTGTTGTAGCTTTTTCAATTCTTGGATTTTCCCTGTGATTGGGAGCTTTGTACCATGGTTGTGTCCATATACCATGACCCATTTTTAGTTTCTTTTTGTGCACTTTAGCTCCAAAGTCCTTAATCATGGTGGTATTTTGTTTGGGTTGATTCTTGACCACTTGGGGGGTAGGTTGTGTCTGATCTAGATCTCATCCTCTCTCTCTTTTCCATCCAATATGTAGTCCAAGTACCTAAAAAGCATTCAGAGAACATTCATAAGTGCATTTGATAATAATATATTTATTGGGGGAAATATCAATCATTATAATATGTTTAGATATGAGTGAAGAGCAAAATAGCACAAGATGAAGCCCTAAATTAGGGTTGCTTCAAAGGTGACAAGAATAAAATCAAGAGAATGATAAAGAAATTATGAAATCACCTAAATGATGCTACAATTTGGTGAATAAACAAGCTTGGAACATGGTTTGAGCACTTAACTCCAAATATCCCTTGATATTCTCTTCTTTATACAAATTTTTACCCTAAACTGTATGACGGAAAGAAGAGGTTCTTAGGCTTCAGTTGGTGTAAATAAACCATTTTACTTGGTTAAATTCCGTATTGAATCCATCTTCCACTTTTCTACCATGCCTCATAGGACAACTAGCTTCTTTTAAGGTCATACAAACTTTTATACAGGTCAAAAGTCAACCCTACAACCTTCTAGTTACCCAACTTAGGTCACTGGAGACTTAGTTTATCACTAGCAATCAAACACCAACCTTTAGTAGTACATGATGAATCATGTAGTTGTGTTTCTATTGACTGACTTGGGTTGCTAGCGACCAACCAACCGATAGGTTGTTCGGCCAATGGGTAGGCCAGTTTGAGCTTTGCGTGTAGCCAAAAATCAAACCACCCCCACAACAAGCACATATAATCTCTAACCTAACCCTAATGGTCCATAAACCTTATATGGGTTTTAAAATAATACCAACTCAACTTCAAACATCAAGAGATCATATTTTAGGATTAATTTACTATTTCCCATCAAACTTAGTAAATGAAATATTTACCGCCAAAGTGCCAATTCATCCAAACCTGGGGATCCTCTTTATCAAAACCCACTAATCATCTCAAATATATTTAAAACATGTACTTTATACAATCTACACAATAAAAATGATTCTATACTAAATAAGTGAAAACCTTTTGATTATTCCATAGGAGCATGTCAGGGTTTAAATTTAAATAGGTCCTCCTATAATTTTTCATATACAAAATGAAACTGACAATTCATGCATCCAAAATATGGCATCCAACATATATTTCTTCATTTGGTAATCAACTGTAGTCTTCACAATAAAATGATAAAAAATTCATTGATTTTATTCATAATTGATGTAGCATGTTAGTAGGATCTAGACAATATACTTATGTAATTATTTCCATGATATCACATAATAATTATGAAAATTACTCCATAGGAATATAGATTCATGCTCTATTGAATTAACAAAAAACTTATAGTTTCAAACTATATAGTTTAAAATTATGATGAATGGCCATTCTATATGAATATCATGTCAGAATTACATTTACCAAGCCATTACTATAGAAAGTATCAATTCCCATATTCACCCAAAATTTCCTTTTTCAATTTTATATAACAAATATTGAGTATCTAGGTATAACACATTATGATTACTTGTGGTTAAATATCAAATCACAATCTAAATTAGTAAATTCTGGGGTTGGCCTTTACCTCCAAGACTAACACTAGGTTGACCTTTTTCTTTTACTTTGACAATCTCTAACTCGTAAAGATCCTAGTTGGCCTAGATAAGAGATCTAAAAGAGAGAGGAGAGAGATTAAGGTTGGGTTTCTCCAACTTTGGGAGCCCCAAATCTATGATCTTATATGCATGAATCTAACATGAGAAGATAAGTTACTTACCCTGATTATTAAAGAATCTCAAGAATAACTCCAATCACAAGTTATATTTATGTACTCTCCATCTCAATATCCTCTTAGTTTGTCTAATTGGCACCCTAAATAGGATTATATGGTGTTAGACGAGTTTCTTTCTGTGGAGGGGTAAATGAAGCTAAACAAAGTGAAACTAAATAAATTTTGCATGTACTTAACCCTAAATTTTTCAAAACAAACTTACCACATTAATAAGTATAAAAGATTCTCCATCACCCACCTCTTAGGGTCAATGCCAACATATAAAATATATTGGAAAGTGGCATCAACCTTTGGGTTGGTTTCACTTTCACATCAACCCCTTTGAATCGATGTTAACTTCTAGGCTGCGCCAAATGGTTCTAACATTCCCAAACAGCCTAAGGAAGTTGATGAGACTTTTCCACAAGCATGAGTGACCTTGTGGATATCAAATACTTCATCCAAACAACCTTGAGTAGTATAATAACACACAAAATTCATTTATGTTAATTCACAAGCTAGTACATGGTTTTTATGCATTTATCTGAGCTCATTACAACATCCTTGATCTTCTAAAGGTTGATTGACATCAAAATTATCATTGACATTTATATTAGAACCTCAAGGGTTGGTCATGAAGTCAACATCAGCTTGGAAAGTTATTATTAACGCCATTAATTAGGATTTATTTGACTAATGGTTGATGAGTATTCATAGTTGTAATGCTCATGAGTAGCTAGACTTGGAACACTATATTAATTAACAAATAAGGATTCTAGAATATTGAATTGCTACAAAAATGCAAAAATTTTAGTCTAAATATGCAGTGTATCCCATAAGTGAGTATCACTATGATCGAGCAAAGTCTCTATAGAATAGTTGAATTCATAGCAAACTATTCAAGGGTGGTTTTAAAAAAAATCATCCATATTCATCCTTTATCCATCCAAAATACAAAATAAAACATCATAGTTATAAGTATTATGTAACTCGACATAATAAATTCCACTCCTAACATTAAAGGATTAATGATCTCAATCATAACTAGAAACTAGAATTGCACAAAAAATCTAACACTAAGCATCAAAGAAATCAATATGTTGTTCATCATTAAGGAAGATAAACAAAAGGTGAAGAGAAATTAAAAAAACATATGAACCACCCCCATCATAACTTCCTCACCGTACAAGATTCCTCATCCACATCAAACAATCCAACCAATACACAAGCACGCAAACCTCCAACCAAGAAAACTAAAAAAAATGGCAACTAATAAAAAAAACAATAAGGTCAACAACCATCAAAACCCACTCCAAATTCAATGATCCCCCACCATGTGATAGCACCAAAAAAGACACCACTATAACACACATGCCAAAAAACCTCTAAAAAAACCAAATAAATCATCATAAACCATTCCTCTTAGCATTGTGTCCTCTTTGACCATCCAAGACTATCATAAACTTCTTCAAACTGATATTTTCAACTACCATACCTACTAAGATGGTCACCATAAAAAGACTTTTCTTCATCCCTAGATCTACCTCTACTTATGGAAAACCTTCATTTCATACCCCATGCCACAAGTTGGTGAGTTTCCCCTACTCAAACTTCAATTTTAGTACCTCGATAATGGTTTCACATCATGCACCCTGTGGTCAGGAAGTCATACATATGGATGTGATGTAGGATACACCATCGTCCATCATGAGTAGGAACTATATGGTGGAGTAGAGATTGTGGTAGATCTAGGTTACTAAGAAGTTCTTCATATCTAGGCTTATGGGTGTTCACTCCATCAACATTAAGAAGAGACAAATCATTAGTGAAGGTCGGGTGACAATAATCCTATAACCTCTTGGGGAACATGTAGAGATCCATCAAAAGTGGAGAGGATCAAATTCTCTAGGCCAAAGGAAAACACAACAACCCTATTTATTGACACCTCAAACGGTGGTCTAAGTAGATGGCTCGACAAGCACATGAACATCCTCCTCAATAGCCTCAATTAGAACCATATGTCCTGCTGCCCCAACAAAACTAGACCTCTAACCCAAAATTAGTCCCCTATCACTAAAAGAGAATAGAATTTGCCTAATTGTACCATTTTCCCTTCAATGGAAAAGATTATCGACCACCCAAAACCATGAGAGAGCAATCTGTTTCCCTATATCAACAAGGAGATCCTTCGTGATGTACATGTCCTCACCATGCATTTGCCATGCCATGGAGAAACTCTGCTATATTGTCCTCATGTGGAAAAACTAAGGGGTGTTGACCTAAAAGCCTCTCAACACCTTTATCATCCATCCACAAGTCTAAAAGGATGCCAAGTGAGTCCCTCCAGCTGGTATCGATAGGCAACTTAACTAGAGACACCAAACTCAAGTGTGAGGCTGCCATTTTCCTGACTTCATTATCCACATTAATATTGACAAGGAGCCTCATGGGATAAGGCACCACTAGTGCCACGGACCAAGATTTTTGGATAAAAGGGAACTGATTGTTGAGCGCATAACATATGACCACCAAATGATCAAGGTTCTGACAATGAAGCTTGGAACTGGTGTTTCCAGTCTCCACATCTAAGATACCAGTAGAAATTATTTTTAGGATGAAGAAGAAGGCAGGTCCCCAACATCACCTTCTAGCAGGGGGTCAAGGTGATGGAGGCTTCAATTTGTTGACCATATGTGCAACAAGGGATATTATTCCTATCTTATCGCCTCAAAGGACTGTTGTGGAACTAAACCTATATTTGTAAATTGTTAATCACTTGGAACATCTACATTGCCTAAAGCATAAATTAAAAGGTCCTCAGTCAACCAGTTATCCTCCATCATCTCTATTTGATGTGCATGCTGGCAGAGAGGCATAGATGTGAACGTTTGAGGATCCACCCATAAGGCTTTACACAATGACATATTCCTCAAATGATCATGTTGGAAGTCTTTAGCCTCATAATGGTCATAAAGATTGGCTATATTCTCTAGGGACACCTCTGGGTTGAGTCTAGTAGGGGATCAAGTGAGCCTCCTCACTAAAATCACATGATAGGTTGAAGGAGCTTGACCCCCAAGACCTTCTCTCAAAACACACAAGAGAAACTCTGTCTGTTGGGTTGGGTGGAGTCAGATCAAGTTCAAAAGAGTTGAAGACCGAGGGAACGGAATAGGGCGAGTGAAGGAGGAGAACCATGGATCAAGTTTATAGGCAAGTTTCAGAATCATATAAGCTATGTAAGAATGAATAGAGTAGGAGAAACAAATAGAATTGAGTTCGAAAACTCAAACCAGATCACTCTCTTGAAAAAGAGAGACGTTATTCAAAGAAATCAACACTTAAGTATGCTCTGGAATGGAATTATCCTTCCTATGGTGACTTGATCATGAAACTATAGAAATAGGGTGCCTGGCTTGCACATAGATGACAATCAAAGACACCATTGATGCAACTCAATGATTTTTAGATACCACCACTCAACAAATCATGTTAAGAGAAAAAGAGGCGATAGAGAAGAAGATTTCTTGCACTCAGGAGACGAACTCCATGAGAGATATCTACACATGCAGTGACTACGTAAGGCAACATGCGGAAGGGTTTAGAACACAAACGACATGCATTCTGAGTCTACATTATATGTTTTACTCTAAGCCCAAAGCGCTTATTATAACACTTTAATGCTCAATTGTATTTTTGGTTGATGTAATCACAAGATTGAAAACAGAAGACAATTCAAATGGCACATGATCCATGAGCCACAAGAGTGAGCATACCCTCCCGTATATCTCTTGGATACTAGTTTAACATGCACTCCTACATATAAAGAGTGTAAAAGTTTTAGAATACAAGAGATATCATTTACACACAATGAGTTTCACCATTTGAGGTCAAGAATGCTTTGAAGAAGATGAAAATGAGAAAGGCATGTGGACCATACAGTATTCCCATTGATGTATGGAAGAGTATGGGGGATGAAGGAGTTATGTGGTTAACAAAACTCTTTAACAAGATCATGAAGACCAAGAAGATGTTGGATGAGTGCAGAAATAGTACTATAGTCCCCATCTACAAGAACAAAGGTGATGTTAAGATCTACACAAACTACAGAGGTATCAAGTTGATGAGTCACATAATGAAGCTTTGGGAGAGAATTATTGAGAAGAGGCTAAGATCTATAATGCAGATATCAAACAACCAATTTGGTTTCATGCTTGGAAGATCAACAACAAATGTTATTTTTCTGATAAGGAGGCTTATGGAGAAGTATAGAGAAAGCAAAAGAGACCTTAATATGGTGTTTATTGATTTGGAAAAGGCTTATGATCGAGCACCAATAGAAGGGTTGTTGCTGATTTTGAAGAAAAAGGGTGTACCAATTCAATACATTGACTTAATCAAAGATATGTATGATAGTTGTACTGTAAGTGTGAAGACTCCTAGAGGAGAGACACTAACTTTTCCTATCACAGTTGGGGCACACCAAGGATCCACACTCATCCCATATATGGTTGTTCATATTATGGATGAGATGACAAAGAATGTTCAAGATGATATTCCTCGGTGTCTGTTATTTTTTGATGATTTTCTTTTTATTGACAAAACTAAAGATGGATTGAAATGATAAATTTGAATGGTGGAGAGAGACATGGAATCAAATGGATTGATGATTAACAGGAGAAAAACTGAGTATATGCATTACAATTTCAACCAATCCCACAGTGTGAATGATGGATCCAAGTTGGACAGAGTAGATATACCAAAATGTGATAAATTTTATTACTTAGGTTCTATTATTCAAATAGATGAGGATATCTAAATGACGTTTGTCATAGGATCACTGCAGGATGGTTGAAATGGATGAGTGCAACTGGAGTATTATGTGATCGGAAGATCCCTCTCAGGTTAAAAAGTAAGTTTTATAGAATAATTATATGGCCAACGATGCTCTATGGGAGTGAATATTGGGCGGTGAAGAAACAATGTCTCAACAAGATGAACATGGTTGAAATGTGTATGCTGAGATGGATGTCTGGGAAGACAAGAAAAGATCACTTGAGAAATTATTATATCAGGAATAAAGTGGGGGTGGCGAGCATTGAAGACAAGTTGCGGAGGGTCGACTCATATGGTACAGACATGCGCAACGCAGACCGACTAATGTGCATATACGAAGCAATGCTATCGAGTCAAGCACAATAAATAGTAGAAGAGGAAGACATAAATTAACAAGGGATGAGCTTATAAAGAGAGATATGGCCTATGATAGAGCTAAATGAAAACAAAGGATCCATGTAGCCGACCCCAACATAATTGGGACTGATGCTTAGATGATGATGATGATGAAAAGTTTTAGAAGTGGGTAATGTGGGGCTAAATCACATTCCCATATGCACAAAAGACATAATTAGTTGTCTTCACACTCCATGTGTACTAGCTACACCTACAGTGGCCTTAATTCATGCTAACTAATATTAGACATGCTAAAGTAGCTAACATCTCCTTCATTAGCAGTTCACCAAATGACCTTGTTTATTGATTATAGAAAAGCAAATTGAGGATTGGATTGGCCTCCTTCATGGACCATGCTTGGAAGCTATAAAAGTCGTTGTTGCGATTAGGAGTCTCAATCGGCCGCGAAACATGATACATACATATGAATGTGTGTCCATGTATGACTCTCCAAGTTAACTCTACGTCATCTAGAATTCACATCCAAACATACAGAGGGACAGTTAGTTCAAAGGATATGGCATGCAAGTAGTATTTCGTGTAATGCTATCATGTCCAATTAATGCATATTTTCCATGAATTGGCAACCAAATATTGTTCTTTTCATGTCCACGGGAATCAGACAGTTTTGTCGACTAACGCAAAAATCTGTTAGGCTGAATCGACTGGAAACTATCCTCCGAGGATATAGTCTACTGCACATGCTATCAATAAAGAGGCGCTCTAGCTAGGGAGAAATGCGAACCATACAATTCCACCAAAATATCAGCTGAGCGTTATCCACTGAGGATCCGTTTTGGCTTTCCCCGTATTTAATGGGACTGACGATCTCCTCCATTCCCACCATCCCAAACCGACACACACAGAGATCAGCACTTGGCTACCACCTCTAGACATCAAACATGCAGGCTGTCAGTCTCCGCTTCACGGCACCCGTCACACTGAGGAGCTCCAGGAGCTCGGTGACAAGACGCACACTAGTGCCCGCGTCCAAGGCGAGCGCAGCAGAGGCGGCACCTGCCACCAAGCAATTTGAGTCCCTCTCTGTCAACTACAACTCTAAATTCTCGTGAGTTCTTATATCGCTTGACTCGTTCTGGTATATTTGTGAACATCTGTTTTGATCCGCTGCATCATGTTTCCGCAATTTCCTCAGCGTATTTCCAGCAGAAGCCTGCGAGACAGTCGGCGGCGAGGCGTGCGCGGTGGAGATGTTCCCGGAGGTGAAGCCCGAGAGCTCGCCCACTCAAGTTAGGGCAGCACTGGAGGAGACGGACAGGGAGTACATGGAGTACTCTGAGGCCAAAACGTAAGTTTCTTCTCTTGTGCGGGAAATCGAATCTTGTGGAGTTGTTAGTTGTTACGATCGGATGCGGGAGGTTTTTGTAGTCTTTACGATCTCTTATTACTCGGCGCAGGGTGTTTCCTGGGGAGGCGTGCGATGATCTCGGAGGGGAGTTCTGCGAGGCGGAGTACCAGGAAGGAGTATACCGAGAAGCCAAATGAGGATCGGTGCAGGGGATTCGCAGTTGGAATCAGGGTTTGATGGACCAGGCTTATCTGTGGTGAGGGGATAAGATGAGCAGTCTATGGCGACATGAAATATAAACTCTGGAACTGCAATATACATATCAGCTTAGGCGTTGTAAAAATTCGGATAACTTATATAAATATAAGGTGTGTCATTTTGAATAGAATGTCGACAATGTCCTTTGTGTGTCTGGCATTGATTCTCGGTCTAGTGCACGAAGAGGAAAACTAGCGCTTGCATAGATGGAGTAAACAAGATTGATGATCTTGGTAGGCATTTCTGATGAAATGGAATATGATGTTTTGTTTATATTAGTGAACTAGTGACTTAAACAACTAAAATTTTAATTGAGGAAGCGAAAGATCGACTTGATTTGACGCCAAGTCCAATTAAAAACTAGTGCTTGTGTAGATGGGAGTAAAAAATTGACGATCTTCACAATGATGATGAAAAGGAATATGAGAGTAACTTAAACAACTAAAATTTCAATTGACGAAGCAAAAGACTGCTTTGATTAGCGCTCAGGATTTGCTGTCCCTGATTAAAGAAGGTGTAGGTTGTACCTTGTGTGTGATTAAGCCACATGTTAAATAAATACAATCCGTACCCTACAAACCGGTGGGTAGTGAAACGTGCTGATTGATAAACGTAGGAGCAGCCTGCTCCTGATAAAATCAGGAACAGCAAATCTGCACGCCTTGATTAGACGCTAAGTCCAAGGAAATAACATTGTAAAATTCAATCGACTAATGGAATAGTCCAATACGGTGATATACTAATGCACTCAACCGAACACAAGCATGATCCTAAAAATTTGCACTGACATGTGTGAACCTATAAACCATCCCTTGAGCTAAAATAGACAAAGAAGAATATCACTCAACAAATGTTCAACTAGGTAACTAGGCAAATAGCAAAACAATCAACTAGTATGCGAGACAAATCCAATCAAACTCTAGCCTCTTATGCTATTTGTTTGCAATAGGGGAGAAATAGAGGGGCGAGCACATGGTCGAGTAGATTTCCCTAAGGTTGAAAATGATGCATGATCACGATATATCTATCTAGACAGGTTTCGAGGCCTCTACATTACTAGATTGTGATAAAACATTAGAATCACACTATACATATTTGCTTCTTCTTTAATTCATTCATTTAGCTTGAACTTCTTATGCGTTAATCTTGAAGGGTTTTAGATCTATATAACAGAGGAAAACATAATATAACAAGAGCCGTCAACGTTAGAAAAGGCATGATCAAGATAAATTGTATCAAATAGAAAGTACATGAACAAAGAAAACATCATATACGGGAATGCCTGACCATGTCAGTCTAACTCTAAATTTAGAACTTGATGGGTAAGAGCTATGGATCTACTCCTTTATTTGACCTTGTATTGAGTACAATAAGTGATCCAAGAAGCATCACAAGAAAATATAAAAGGATAAAAAGATATTGATATGCTACACACATAAAACACACACACACACACACACACACACACACACACAGATATATATATATATATATATATATATATATATATATATATATATATATATATATATATATATATATATATATATATATATATGAGGTTACTTATATGTGTGATAGGTGAGGTAATTTGAGAACATAAAGTGGGGAGCATGTCAGTTAATATGATAATGAGTTCTTATTCTTGGATCTTATTAGGTTTAGTCCACGACTATTTGCGACACACTTCAAGAAGATTAGAAGAAGGATTCAATCTAGATATGTAGGAAAAGGTGGCAATTATAGACTGCTATATAGAATTCCATGATTTTGTTTATGCTACAAGGTGGAAAGATATAGCTTGCTTAGGGAAGAGCCATAATCTCAAAAGTGGTCAAAATAGATTGATATACCTGGATCTTAGCTTGTTTAGGAAAGAGGAATAATCTCATAAGTGGACAAGAAAAGAGATATAGACTCGATTCAAGTACACAACAAAGGACATATAGACCACTTCTATCATGTTCTTAAAGCACCATCCTCCTTTAATGAACCATCTAGGTCATTGTAGATCAGAAGCAGATGAAGGGGAACTAAAGTAGTGGTAGAGGTTACCTGCCATACAAAGAAGCTAGTATATGCTAAAAATAGTAATATGACCACAGAGGATAGTGACACCTTTTCATGTTTCAGCACCACCAAAATATCAACTATGTGGAAGGTAAATGTTTTTCCAATGGAGAAAATTATGTGAAGATCTAATCTTGGCGGATGATGTAACTTTATTTTACAATAAAATCAAGGAGAACTATATGTGTGCATAAAATAATGAGAAAATTAAAAAAAAAGATCAAAATTACTCTATCAAAGGGTAGATAAGACGTGTAAAATATGACTGGGATACTAGGATTAGCAATCATATTATGGCTAGGGAAGGTATTAGGCACCCCTACATCACCTAAACCATTAGTGTTGAGAGTTAATCTCAACTTAATAATGTTTGGTTTGGGGTGGGTTAAAAAACAAAACCAAAAAATGACTAAGTGTGTGAATCTTTGGGAACTTAAGATGATCTTAAACTTTTTGTCATCATTCCCAAGGTCACTAGTATAACACCCTAATTTTCATATCATATGAGCGGAAGCAAAACTTTCTTAACTTGGGAGTGTCACAAACATGATATGCAAAACAATGATAATAGACAAGAACTATTATAGACTAGTGTAAATATGCATTCTCATAAATTCTTAGGAAATAAACTTAGTTACATCAAACTTTATAAAAAGTATAATTACATGATGCAAAAGTTGTCTTAACATCTTGGATCATGTAGATTGCGCCCCACCAAGCAAGCCTCTTAAAACTAGAGCTGTCTTGACCGATCTTTTAGAAAATTAGTACATGCATACATCTCATCCCAATCATGCACAAATAGAAAAACAACTGTTAGAGTAAGTGCCATTGAATTTTTAGTAAGATAAACATGAATAAACTATAACTGAAGGTCGAACTAAGTTCCCAAAACTACAATCATATATAAAATGGATGTATCTTTTATTTATGTCTTTTATTTTATTGTGCTCACTAATATATGATAAAATCCTCCAATGTGGCATTGAAGTATCCTCTATGGTGCAACACACTCCCTGTTAGCACAACATGCCCTCTGTTGACATCTAAGTCTCTTTTATGGTGTTAAGTGTCCTCTATGGTGTAACACACCCTCTGTTAGACTAACATCAAAGTGTCATCTATGATGTAAAACACCCTATGTTGGCACAATGTGCCCTCTACTGACATAGAAGTGTCCTCTATGATGCAACACACCCTCTGTTGGTACATCATGTCCTCTATGACACTTGTAGTGTCTTTTGAGTCATCCCAGGACTTTCTAGTGAGGATTTATCTTATAATGTATATAGTTAATTGTGACGCCATTCGCCACACAAAGTGAGATTACTCAAAACAAAGTGCAGAATCATCATTAATAACAATATTATCACAAAATAGGGTACAATAAAACCATTTGCAATCCAATATCTTAAGCGAAAGTATTTCATAAATAAATCTTCAACTCAGTCCATCTGTATTCCATATATAGAAACATGTGTTACATATCATGTTCAAAGGCTATCGAGCCACAAATGTTACTTATTACAACTTGTTTATATGTACATGCCATTTCTATACACTCATGGCTCAAAGACAAAATCTATGTCTTGAAATATAAAATAACAAAATCACCCCAAAGACCCGAGAGTACAAGGACGACACAATAGGACTCTACTATAAAACTTTGTCAGCATATCCAACCTCTAACAATTATTGCTCTCCTTGTTGCTCAGCACCTGCACCACGATCTCGACCTCCTCTTCCACGACCACCTAAAAAATTGTGGAACCCACAGGGTGAGACCAAACTTCCCAGCAAGAGATATAACTCTTCGTCGACATCTATTATAACTTTAGTTATCTAATAGAGAAGTTAAGTAAAGTAGTAAATACTTGGTTAAGTAGTTTAAGTATTTGCAACTGAGCATTAGAACATCTTATTCTTTTAGAAGAAATATGAAGAACGTGTATAATTATTATAAACTAAACTAACAAGAAATTAGGCATGGGGTCATCCAATGTGATTCATATTTGACCCTAAGAAAATATGCTACATGGTTGTATTATAACTTTTATTATTATTCCCTAAGGATTTGAGGAGTAACACTCAAATCCAACTGACCACTGCTAAGTTGAAATCAGTACCATACAAGATCAATAGAAGAGTTGGACTCCATGATCATCACCAGCACTACTCAATCAGTTTGAGTCTGCAATGTAGTGGCATAATAGTCAAACTACTAAACAACAACTTATAGTCATAGCTATAGTCCTGTCGACAACAACTCATAGTCAAAGCTATGATCTTGTAAAACAACTAGCTTGCCTTGGTGCATGGCACATCACTAGAGAATAGGTCCAAGCTTGGCCATTCTACAAAGAAACACCATACCACTATATCAACAATTTAAGGATACAAGGAGTTATCTCAATTGGTACCCCACATATTCAACAATATGTGCTCCGAGTTTCCCGTAGGAGTTACTTGTTTCACCATCCATCTAGATACTGAAATTTGTAGATGGATCTATGGTACAAGGCAACTACATGATTAGGGTTTCTCTTGATTAGATATTCCAAATGGGTATCTTTTAATGCATCAATCAAGTTACAATTTGTAACCCTAAATAAATTCTATAAAATTAAGGTAGGATACAACTCCAGAAGATATAAAATGTACTAGGTGAGAACTTGTCTCATCATCACATGACACTTGTATTACTGCCTCTCACAAGGTCATTAACCATATCACATCACTATGGGATATCAAACCCTCAATCACATCACTAGAGGATTTCACCTCAAATTATGCATAAGGCACTTGCTAGGTCATTATACCCATTCATATAATTCCTGCACAAATGATAACACATTATATCTCAATAGTGTTCATAATCATCGCCTTGTATTTTACAAGGTTCACCATAGCACTCACATAGCTACGCCATTCATCTCACTTGCAAGGTTAGGGTTACATAAATAGGAGAGATAAAACACTATCATAGAATACAAATCTTCAAGTAGTGTGAACACATGTCTCATTATCACATGATTAGGGTTAGGGTTTATATATAGTCAATTAGGGTTTCATAACATTATTCAATCACTAAACCCTAATCCCATTACCTCTCACATGTTTGAAGAGCACTAAGGTTGAGTGTCATCATTAATTGTTATCAATTTATAATCATCTTATTATATATAGACCATTAAATTGAGTAGAAACCATAATCATACATAAGTGTGTCAACCTTGCTCACTCAACATGGGATCGCAACCTACAACATGTGACATGCAAAGTGTGCAAGGTGTGTCTCAGCCCACAACGCGTGCAAGGTTTTGATCGCAACGTGTGCAGCCTGTCTCAACCGCAACGCGTACAAAGTCTCGACCCACAACGCGTGCAGCGTCTCGACCACAACGCGTGTAGGTTCTCAACCCGTGACGCTGTGTTGCGACCAGGATAGTGAGTAGCGACTATCTCCTAGGGTTGTTGAGGTTAAAACAACCATTTATGCATGGTAACGACCTAAGGGAAGACTAAGGGTTGTCTCGACCTCATGGTAGCCCTATGCCCAAAATATGAACAGATCTAAACGGGGTCAAAATAGAGCTCAAGACAAGAATACCAAACGTCAACCAAAAAGAGAAGTATTTATTAAAGGGTGTTCATCAAACCCTAAAACATGATCATAGAAGGTCACCAAAGAGTTATGTTTAGAGAGAGAAAACCAAGATTCTTATGCATAAAACCAGACCCAAACTTCCTATTATTCAAGTATAAATGCACCAAACAGAAGTAACAAAGTTCCATCGATAAAGATCCCAAGTTATATATCAATATTTCAATCACCACCAAAATATAATATAGAGATTTAGGGTTTAATAGAAAGATTAGCTTTCTTGAGTCTACCACAAAATCCAAGACCTAAATCATTATCTTTCCCTTTATCATAAAGATCAAATTTTTCAGATATAGAACAACAATATATGATCATATTTAATATGCCCATACTAGATGGGGGAAAGTTATATAACCCACCTGATTTCAAGAGGATCAATCTCCCAAGATCATAAGCTCCAAGAACTCCAACCAAGCTTCATACTTTGGCCAAAGGATCACCCCAAAAGAAAAGAAAACCTTGGTCATAATAGATCTCAAGAAAGAGGGAAAAAAATCATAGGCAGAACCAAGAAAGAAAGGAGAAAAGAGAAGAAATCATCCTCTCACTTATTACCACCATGTAAAAACACAATCTAAGGCCTTTGTGAAGTGGAGTTTCTCTCAAGAAAGCCACCATGGATATTCCACAGTCTTTGGACAAGGAGGAAGAAGAAGATGATGGGGATTTCAAAAGAGGAAAATGTGATTAGGGTTTAGGATCACTTACCAAGAAGAAATCTCCAAGAATCACCACAAAAAAGGTTGATTTAGCAAAATTCCTTCCTTAAGCAAGGTTGCTCAGCCACCAAGACTTCAAGATCTGCCCTCTCTTGCTCTTGAAGCTCCAAGAACGATCCAAAGGAAGAAGAAAGAGTGTGGGGCCAAAAAAGTTGCTCTCTTGTGAAGAGAAGAGGTTATATACCCAAAGGAGAAGGGAACTAGAGGTTTATAATGTGTCAATATAATAGAGTATCAAAAGACACATGCCCTTCAAAGCAATAACCTTTCCTCCACTCACATGAAAATAATGAAATGTTTATGTTTATCCAGAGAAAGTGTAGTGACCTCCAAGGTTTGCTACTACCTTGTCTTGGTCAAGACACTTACTTATACTTGTCTAGGTTGAAACCATAGGTCACATATGCACATGGTTGAGACTCTAGAACACAAAGTATTTTGACCCACCCCTCTCTAGGTCATATCGGTCGAGACCATAACATCCAAAGCATGTGTTTTAGTTGCTACCCTCACCAAAAGTGGTGTAGTGGTTGTAACGCTCCAACTCTAACATAGTCACTTTATCAACTTAAGCAAACCCTAGAATCACCATAAGATGTCATATCACCAACCATAAACCAAACAAGGCTCCCCTTTGAATCATCCTCTCTCTCTCATGATGCTAAAGCATACGAAAAACTCTCTTCATGTGACAATTTGCAAGATAATCCTGATGTAGCCCTATTTTAGGGATCCAACCTGTTCCATTTTGTACTTAAATCACATCTAAACATGTTAGATTACAAGCCTTTTTCCCCTAATATGTTTATCATTGCCAAATGTGCCTATGGATGTTCTTTGCACTGTTATCAGGTACTTGGACCATGCCTTAGATGGATGAGAGAGAAGAAAGGAGTTCTAGGATTCCTCCACTCATGGGGGGTCCAAAGAAGGCCCCAAAATCTCCCTCAACCTACCTTCAATGGACAAGGGTCGTCATCAAGCAAAGACATCCATAAATGATGAAGTTTGAAGGACAATCAAGTGATACAGACCCCAACACGACCGTAGGCACAACCCCACAGTCATGTCTTTTTTTTAGCAAAGAAGTGACAAGACACCACGGCCGTGGCCACCAGCACGGTCGTGGCCCTTTGAAGACACCACGGTCATGGCCATCCGCACAGTAGTGGTCATAAGAATGAAAGATGACCGTGGGCACCCCCCACGATCGTGTGAATTTATGATGAAGAAACAACATTTCAACAGTGTTTTCCCCCAAATTGCCACGACCGTGGCTACTGAAGATTGCCTTGACTGTGTTGTTGTTCCACGACCACAACCTCCTCCTCCAAAACGGTCATGTTATCCAACACGGTCGTGGTTCCACTCACCCACCACAACTGTGGCACTCTGCCACGTCCATGGCCACCACCTTCCTTAGCATATCACCACCCTCTCTATACCACGCCCATGTTCCTACTCCACGACCGTCCCATACTACCCTCACCACGGCCGTGGAACATCAAAACGGTCATGGTGACCAACCTACCCTACCATACATTTACATTGATACTACCCCTACTTACTCTAGTGCTTCCCTACCACCTATATATATATAGGTGGTGGCTGGGGCACAAAGGTTAGACACCCCATAGCTGCTCCAAGCTTCCATTACTCCTCCTTGAGCATCTAGTGCATTTCCTTTGCATTTGTGTTTTCCATCCACCATTTCCACCTCCATTCCACCTTGGAGACCTAGTTTGCTAGGTTTTCTACCATAATCCCCCATATCTTCATGCTCGATCACCTGCACCCTTGGAGGAGAGAGGTCATCCACAGCAGCTAGGAGGTGAAGAAGAAGGGTACTTCTCTGAGCTCCATGGTGTTTCTTCCTCTTCTACCCCTTCCTTTTGTCATTTCTTTGACTATGTGTAGCTAAGCCCCTAGCGATGGGTTGTTTGGGGTTAAAATGTGACTTTGATACCATCTTGGGGAATTTTTGGCTTGTAATGAACTCATTTTTATCTATGATGATTGCTCCATGCTTGTGTCTCTTATCCCATTACCATACTTGTAATTTGTGCTTTTTGTCATTAATTACTTGTTTGAGAATGCTTGATGATACCATGTTTCTAGGAGAATTGGGATACATGTGGCAATCTTAGGAGTGATTCCTAGGTACCAATAGGGGATCCCTAGATAATCCCCTTTGTTCCCACATGCCTATCCCCTCTTATACTACTTGGTATGAGACCTAAGTTACTAGTATAAGTGAAATTGATGTAATTGCCTAGGGACTTATAAAGGCTAGAATGGATAGTGGCATGAGGTGAAATATCCTCATCTCTACTCCCATATCCACCCTCAACCCTCAATTACTCATTATCACTTATCCTAGAAACCTAGATTTGGCTAATCCTATAAGAATTACACCTAACCCTAGTCTTCTACTAGTAGTATAGGGTACATTCTAATAGCATTGGTCTTATTGTTTGGTTTGGTAATCTATATGTAAAATGAGAACCATGCTTGTATAATAACATCCCCCAACTAATATCAAAGTTACATCCCCCAAATGTCCCACCTACCTTAATCATCTTGTTAAAACCCAAATTGCTTTGTTTGCTTGTTCATGCTAGTCGAGTTTAGTTGCTTTATATTAACTTAGTTAAATTGCTTAGTCTTGCTTATTAGTGTTAACTTAGGTTCTTGCTCTTGCTAGTGATTAGTTTATCTTCTTAATTTATTCTTGCCTTGCTAGAGTATTGTATTTCATCTTGCTCTCATTTGGTTAATTTCTTAGCCTAGTTTCTTAGATTCAACTTGCTTAGGGTAATTTAGCTTTTTGATAACTTAGTTTCTATCTTGCCTTTCTTGCTTTCTCAATTAGAGTAATTAACAACCAAACCCTTTTAAAACCCTCAAACCCTAATCTCCACACTAGGAACATAGCCTACACTAAACCTAACTCTAGTACCCCTCTATCCCTTTGGACCAACCCCTTATCTTGCCAATCACCTATACTACTACAGTACCATGTACGCTTGCGGGTGACCTATTTAGTTTTTGTGATTGACTTGGTTAGGGCCAATATAAATATCAAAAGTGATCCCTCCCGTGTGCTCTGATCTCGTGGGGCGCATCTAGTCGAGTCAAATCGGCTAGCGTGTGGCACCTCTAGCGGAAGTGCACCAAGCTTTCTGGCACTGTTGTCGGGGATGGAGGCGCTCAGCCTAGTTAGATAGTGTAGCTTAGCCATTCATTTTTCCCTCACCATTGCTATTATTTATTCTTTGTGTTACTTTTGCATCTTGGTTTGCTAACTTGGCTTCCTGTTGTTTGTTTGTGTATTGCGCAGGTGACAGCTGTGCATGCGCCGCACGCATTCTACTTGTACCGACTTGGTGTTGTATGACCCCGAGATTGGTAGAAGGAGGTGCCAAGATAGCCACAACCAACACAGAGAGGTTGAGATGGCTGAAAACAACACGCAACTAGATGCTCAACCACCACAACACCGCCCTCTCCATGAATACTTCACCACGGGGAACTACAACTCCCCCATCGCCACCTTGGTTGACCAGATGTCGGGTCAACAACTCTCCATCCCGCCTGCACTCCTAGGACTCCTACCTACTTACTATGGGATGGAGAATGAGAATCCCTATCACCACATTGATGCTTTCCTGGAGACGTGCTCAACTTTTTGCACTCCCGCCGCCACTGATGACTCCATCCGCAGAAACCTCTTTCCTTTCTCCCTAAAAGAGAAAGCTAAGGAGTGGTATGTGTCAAAGCCAGATCTAGTTACATGGAATGAAGTTAAAAATGAAATCCTCAAGAAGTTCTTTCCTATTGCAAAGCTATCCTACATGAGGAGGTGCATCACTTCTTTTGCTCAGAAGGAGAATGAACCTTTCCACGAGGCATGGGAGAGGTTCCAAAAGCTGCTTTGAGACTGCCCTCACCATGAAGTACCTTTGTGGCAACTCGTTCAAGCATTCTACACCGGGCTTGAAGAGCAAAGCCAAAACAATGTCGACTCCTCTTGCGGAGGTACTTTCATGGCAAAGCCGCCCGAAGAATAATGGCCCTTATTCGAACACCTCGCTGAAAACTCAGGCCATCGCACTTCTAAAAAAATGGAGCATTGCGGACGAAGCCACATCCCTCCACCTTCCTCCGTGATTCCAACCCGCAATGCTACCGACCCCGATATGATGAAAATGATGGTGGACATGACGAGATTGATGAAGAATCAAGTTGGTGGCTCTCCTAGCCAACCCACCATGGCAGTCGACTCTGTGGATGAGGAAGTGAATGCTTTGCACTCCTTTGGCGGCCACAACAATTAAGGCCCCATATCCAACACCTACACTCCTGAGTGGAGGAACCACTTGAACTTTTCTTGGAAACAACACAATGAGGATGGACAAGGACAGGGGCAACTGAGGCCACGTTACAACTCCAAGTTTGAAGAGGAGGTGCTTGGAAGGTTAAGAAGTCTAGATGATGTGAAGAAGGATGTGACATCACATGGGCAGTCCATCAACTACTTCGAGCAAAGATTGGATCAGATTTCTCTCTCTCTCTTACAAGGAGGGAAGAAGGAAGACTTCCATCTCAACCGATGCCCAATCCAAACAATGATGGTGCTTTCTTAGGGAACACTTCAAGTGCATATGTTCTTCCATCATACCAAGCCCCGCTGAATCCCTATGCTCCACCACCTCCTCAAGCACCTCTAACTATCAATATGCTCCACCTCCACCTCATACATACCAACAACCACCTCCGCAATACCACCCCCACCCACAACAACATATCCACCAAAACAACCACAACCGCAATTCATCCTCTAAAACCCAAATTCTGCTCACCAAAGGCCTCCACCAATTCAACATCCACAACCACCTCCACAAGCCTCTTCTTCTACTAACCATGAGCATGTGAAGGTGGTGACTACGTTGAGGTGTGACTGGACTTTGGAACACCCCCGTGATACAGTTGTTGTTGACAGAGGTGATACTGAGGCTGGAGGGGTTGATACTGAGATACAGGTTGAGGATACTGTGACGAGAGGCAGGGTTGATATTGTGATATCGTGTGTTGATACTGTGATTCTTGTGATTCCTATTGATGATATTGTTGGTATGGACCATATGGGGTCCCAACTTCCTCCATTTCCTGAAGCTCTTAAGGAGCCCTCTGTTGAGAAGAGAAGAAAGAAGCACGCTGAAGACATCTGAAAACTTTTAAACAAGTGAAAATCAACATCCCTTTGCTTGATGCAGTCAAGAAAATCCCTTCTTATGCCAAGTTCTTGAAAGATCTCTGCACATTCAAGAGAAATACTATGGGAAGAACCCCAAAGAAGGTGAAGCTCACCGAGCAAGTGAGCTCGATCCTAAAGTAAACCATGCCAAGAAAAGAAAAGATCACGGTGCTCCTATCATCTCATGCTACATTAGGGCACATCGCATAGATAAAGCTCTCCTAGATTTGGGCTCTAGCGTCAACCTCATATTGTATGATGTGTTTGCAAAGCTAAAGATGGGGAAGTTGAGTCCAACTCATTGCACTTTATAGTTATCTGACAGATCAGTAAAGATGCCTAGAGGGCGTGTGGATGACGTGCTTGTGAGACTTGATGATGAGACTTCCACCTTCTTCCCCGTCGAAATCATTGTCTTATACATGGAAAAAGACATAAGGAGGGTTCCTATCATCTTGGGGAGACCTTTCCTAGCCACAGTGGATGCGTTTATTCATGTAAGGACCGGTACGATGTATGTGACATTCATGCACATGAAGATCCGGTTGAACATCTTTAAATCGTCATCCACGGCAGAGGTGATAGGGGCAACTGAAGAAGATTGCTATCTCCATGAATGCCTAGATGAAATTGTGGAGGAATGCCTACCTATGTGGATTCAAACTACCACTTAAGGTAGAGGTCTAGATCTGATAATTGAGTTCCCCTATGATGATGAGGAAGATGATGAAGAGAATGAGCTAGCCTTGGTGGCTGCAAGTGAAGACCTCCCTTCTATCTCTAAACCATGAAAGAACTCTCTTGAAGAACCGCCCACTCTTGAGCTGAAATCGCTTCTAGAAGGTTTGAAGTATGCTTTTCTAAGGGCAAATGACACCCTCCCGGTGATCATTTCTTCCATTATCTCACCAGAATAACAGGAAGCATTAATGAAAGTCTTGAAGAAGAACATCCAAGCCATTGGATGGTCTATAGCCGACTTGAGGGGTATTGATCCCTCCATATGTGTACATTGAATCTATCTAGAGGATGATGCAAGGCTGACCCACCAAATGCAAAGGCGGTTGAACCCAAAGTTGAAAGAGGTTGTGACCCAAGAAGTTGTGAAATTACTTGATGTTGGGATAATCTACCCCATTTTTTATAGTACATGGGTGAGCCCCATCCAAGTTGTACCCAAGAAGGGTGGGATCACTGTTGCAGAGAATGTCGATGGTGAGTTTATGTCGGTGAGGGAACAGTCAAAATGGAGAATGTGTGTTGATTACCGAAAGCTCAATGAGAAGACTAAGAAGGACCACTACCCCCTCCCATTTCTTGATCAGATTCTAGAGAGGCTAGCAGGACAAAGCTTCTATTGTTTCCTTGATGGATATTCTGGATATTTCCAAATTGCCGTGCATCCTGAAGATCAAGAGAAGACGACATTCACTTGCCCGAGTGGCACCTTTGCCTATCGGAGAATGCCATTTGGGTTGTGTAATGCTCCTTCCACTTTTCAGAGGTGTGTGACCTCGATCTTTGTGGATATGCTTGATTCGTCTTTGGAAGTATTTATGGATGATTTCTTAGTTTTTGGTAAGACATTTGATGAGTGCTTGCTACATTTAGCTGTTGTTCTTAAAAGATGTGTGAAGGTTCGACTAGTTCTATCTTGGGAAAAGAGTCACTTCATGGTACCCGAAGGCATAGTCTTGGGTCACCGGGTTTCAAAGGATAGGATTGAAGTTGACAATGCCAAAGTGGGCCTCATTTCTACTCTCATCATTCCTTCCACCGTAAGACATGTCCGAACTTTCTTGGGACGTGTCGGTTTCTATCGCCACTTCATCAAGGATTTTAATAAAATCTCAAGACCTCTATGTCACTTATTTGAAAAGGATGTTGAATTTCATTTTGATGACAAGTGTATCGAAGCATTCAATCACTTGAAGGAAAGACTCATTTCTACTCCAATCATGCAGCCCCCTGATTTCTCTTTGCCATTTGAGATTATAACTGATGCATCTGACATGGCAATGGGGGTTGTGTTGGGCCAAAGAGTTGGTCGGATTCCTCATGCTATCTATTATGTGAGCAAGACTTTAGACGAAGCACAAAGAAATTACACGATGACCAAGAAAGAGTTGCCTGTCATCATTTTTGCTCTTGACAAATTCCGCTCATATCTTTTGCAAAATAAAGTACTGATATATACGGACCATGCTGCACTCAAGTATCTTATGTCAAAGAAAGATTCAAAGCCAAGGTTGATCAGATGGATTTTATTGCTTCAAGAGTTCGATGTGGATATTGTAGACAATAAGGGAGTAGAAAATGGCACTGCCGACCATCTCTCCCGGATTGACTACCCCTTTGATAAAACAAGTCGAATTAAGGAAACAATGCCACATGACCAACTCTTCCTTCTTTCATCCACTCAAAGGCCATGGTATCAACACATAGCCAATTTCTTGGCTAATGGGAGGATACCTAGCACATGGACTAGGGAGGAGAGTAAAAGGTTGTTTTCCATGGTCAATAATTATGCTTGGGATGACCCTCACCTCTTTAAATATTGCCCCAATCAACTCATATAAAGATGTGTACTGGAAATAGAACAGTAAGACATCCTCTCCATGTGCCATTCCGGGATATGTGGAGGTCATTTTGGAGGAAAACGTACGGCAGTAAAGGTTATTCAATGTGGATTTTATTGGCCATCCTTGTTCAAAGATTCACATGAGTTTTGTAAAAGATGCTTGAAATGCTAAAAGGTGGGCACTATCTCCAAAAAGGACATGTTACCTCTATCACCCATTCTTGTGGTGGAGGTGTTTGATGTATGGGGGATTGACTTCATGGGTCCTTTCCCACCTTCCTTTGGGTATGTCTACATTTTGGTCGTCATGGATTATGTGTCAAAATGGATAGAAGCTATTGCAACCCGGACTAATGATCACAAGGTGGTGGGTGACTTTGTGAAATTGAACATATTCAGCCATTTTGGCATTCCTAGAGCCATGATAAGTGACAGAAGTCACTTCATTCACTGCACTTTTGAGGGATTGCTTAAGAAGCATGGGGTAAACCACCGAGTATCCACCCCTTATCATCCTCAAACTAGTGGCCAAGTTGAGTTGGCCAATCGAGAGATAAAGCTTATTTTAGAGAAAATGGTGAGACCAGACCGTAAGGATTGGTCACTCTGTCTCAATGAAGCTTTGTGGCATACCGGACTGCATACAAAGCCCCAATTGACACTACCCCATTCAAGATCATCTATGGAAAAAGCTGCCATTTGCCGGTTGAAATGCAACACAAGGCATTATGGGATTTGAAGACTATGGACCTTGATGGTGAAAATGCCAGAATGAAGAGGAAGTTTCAACTTAATGAGCTGGAGGAAATGCGCCATGAGGTGTATGAGATGTCAAAAAGCTATAAGGAGAGAACCAAGTTCCTTCATGATAAGATGATTAGAAAGAAGGAATTTGAGCCTGAAAAGTGGGTATGGCTTTATAATTCAAGAAGGAAGTTCTTTCTCAGAAAACTTCAGTCTAGATGGGAATGGCCTTATCTTATCAAGAAAGTGTACCCATCCGGGGCTATTTTGATATGTGAAAAAGAAGGGGCAAAAGAGTTTGCCGTCAATGGACAAAGATTGAAACCCGTTGTTGAAGTCGGCCTGGACAAGGCCAATCAAAGTTTTGATATTGTTATGCTTGTAGAAGAACAATCTCATGAAGAAGTGTGCTTGGAAGCGGATGAGAAAGGAATCTACTATGAGGATGCCTTGAGGATCCCAAAAAAGTGAAAGAAGTGAAGAATCAATAAGCCCGACTGAAGGCGTAAAATTTAGCGTTAGTGGGAGGCAACCCATGTGGTTTAAGATTCTTGAACCTTCGTTTTTGATACTTTTATTTTATTTTACACAAATACACACACACTTGTGTCTAATAGTTCTCTTTGAGTTTTGCTGATGTGGCAGGTGCTAGACACTAGAGAGAGAAGGGATAAAAGTTGATTCATGGTCATTAAGGCAGATTTGTGGCCAAATGACAAATAAAATTGAAGTTCTTATTTTTGGTTTGAGAAAATTGAAGAAGTACCACCAAAATGGCCGTGGAGCTCGGCCACGACCAGGCCAAAAGAGGTCAAGAACGACCGTGGCCAGCTGCCATGGTCATGGGTTTTATTGCATCAATTTGGCCAAGTAATAGCATTTTCGGCAAGAATGGCCATGACTGTGGCCACCTGCCATGACCGTGTCAAGGAAGCATGGCCACGACTGTGGGTATCCACCACAGTCGTGGGGTTTATTTCATCAAAGTTACAGAAGATGCCATGTTATTTTGACAAGAATGGCCATGACCGTGGCCACCTGCCACGACCGTGTCAAGGAAGCTCGGCCACGACCATGGGAATCCACCACGGTCGTGGGGTTTATTTCATAAAAGTTACAGAAGATGTCAGGTTGTTTTGGCAAGAATGGCCATGACCGTGGCCAGTTGCCACTGCCGTGTTGAAGTTGATTGGCCACGACCGTGGCTCCCTACCATGACCGTGGTGAGGTCAGACCGGGGTGTTCTTCATCGAAAACACGATCGTGGCACCCACCACGGTCGTGCCACCAAGCCTTAGCCACGACCGTGGCCGAACCTGGTTCAGCAAAAAAATATACCTTTTTAACGTCCAAATCTGACCCCTACCTTCATTTGTTCATATTCTTCCTCCAGCAAACAACTGTGGTGGCACATAGCTCACCTGTGCTCCCTCAATCTCCATCTCTGACCACCAAAAACACCCCCGATCGGCCTCCAATCGATCCCAAATCATTCTCCAGCCATCCCCCTTCCATTTCCACCACCCATTCTCTCTCAATTGGCCCTTCATCTCCACCTTCATCTCCAATCCACCCAACATCCCCCCTCCACTAAACCTCCATATAAACCCTCCATTTTTCACCCAAATCCATATCCATATCACCCCCTCCACCAAAATCCAAAATTCGCCTCCACTTCCAAACCCAACCATGAAGAAGTTTGGAAAGGCTATCACCAAGGGGGCCAATATCATCACAGGAGGAAAGTGGCATTCCAAAAATGCCTCCTCCGATGTTTCTGTACCCTCCCATACCCCTTCACCAACCACCTTCGCATACCAATCCCTCTGTCGCTCACAATCGGTGACCGCATCCCACTCCCGCTCATCCGATAGTCATCACATCACCGACGCCACGTATGAGGGGGGAAGAAGAAGAAGAGGAGGAGGAGTCTGTGGGAATCGACTTGGACAACATCATAGATGAGGTCGAGACGGTGGCTGAAAAAAGAAGCAAAAGATCCAAAGCAACACCGCCCTCATCCAAGCTACTGCCAAAGCCCACTCCAGCTCGCCACTCGACGTCTCATATGGCGGTGGGGCATAGTGTGCAGCCGCAACCTTTGCAGTAACTACGTCATGATGAAGAACAATCCGCACACTGGTACAACCTCGACACAAGTTCGGGGTCTCAATCATACAGAATGGAGGAAGATAAAGATGAAAGTGAGGAGGAAGAGATGATGCTGGTGCCTGAGGAAGATGACATTCTGGAACAATTGGAGGCAGATAGAGTGAAAACCTTAAGTAAGGCCCCAGTAGGAGTGTCCTATGGCAGAGGATACAGGCAAAGAAAGATCACTCTCACATACCCAGAATGCATGACACAGAGAGTCGTCCCCACTCGATATGGTAGTGAGAAGATCATTGATGAACTAGGAATCAAGGAGGCAGTGGAAGGAAGTTTAAAGCAAATGGGGTTGTGGAACATCCTTTTCACACCCCAAGCAACCTACGCCACTCTTACTAGAGAGTTATTTGCCACTCTAGAGAAGACAAAGGTGAGAGGCAGTGAAGCTATCAAGTTTTCCATGATGGGCAACATACACACCCTCACATCTACTGAGTTAAACTGTGTTTTTGCTGCAAATCCTGAAGAGGCCGAGAAGATGGATGATGGTCTACTAGAAAAAGAGGCAGATTTTGATTATGCACATTGCTGGAAGACTCTGACAGGCAGAGATGATTACAATGCAGGGAGGTCCAAAACATCTGCATTAAGAAACCCCCTCATCCATTATGTGCAAAAGGTCTTAGCAAATACCATTGTGGGAAGGTATGATAACCAAGGCTCCATTTCTTAAAAGGATATGTTTGTCTTGATGGTTATGAACCACAAATGGTATATAGACCTTGGAGTTCTAATGATTGATCACATGAGGTCCATTCCCTTTAAGAGTACAATGCCTTTTGTTATGGGAGGGTTTCTCACTTCAATTGCACTCGCTTTGGGGTATGATCTTTCTGGGTTTGAACATGCATGTGAGGCAGAGTTTGTTGAACTCAATTACCTTATGTGCTCGCACACTATTAAGATGAAGGATAAAAGGATTATTTATCTCACAAGTAGTGTGTCGAACATTAAGCTTGAGCTGCCATACCACACGGTGCCACTTCTATCTATGTTGGGGGTTTTCTATAGATTGAGGGAAAAATTACTAAAATGGCAGCAAGAAAACCCGAGAGAGACATACACTAGGGGGCGCTGCCGCACATGAAGATATAGCTAAATCCAATGTGAAAAGGTAGGATCAAGAAACTGAAGGAAACAAGCAGCCTCGAAGAACACGAAGGATGGATGAAGGGACGTCCCAACTGCAGCAGCCCTCAGTGAATGCCTACGACATGTCTACCACCCAGGCGCAACTTGAGAGCATTCAGAAGACGCAGGGTGATATATAGCTTATCCAACAATACATGTGGCAAGACCAATAATAAATGCACAACCAGGTCAACCACTTGTATCGCTACCACCATGCCCAAGCAGCGAGAAACCCTGAATGGGGTGGAGATTTTTGGGGTGGAAAAGCTGGATATCCAGAGACATACCCTCCACCCCAAGACGACTATTGGGGGCATTACTACCATCATCCTCCAACATGCTCAGCTCCTCCCTCAAATCCTCCTCTAGATCCTCCTCACATGTTAGATCAACCACCACCACAGCCACAACACTTCCCCTATCTACCCTAAGCTATAGTTTCATGCTGAGGACAACATGATTCTAAAGTTTGGGGTGGGTAGGGGGTATGCACTGCCTATCTCTCTCTTAGTCATTTTGTTCCACCTTTTACATCCAGTTCAGTTTTCTTGTTACTTCTCTTTTTATTGCATTTTTTCATAGCATGTAGATAGTTTCATGCAATTTTTGCCTAATTTTTCAAAATTTGTGCTCTTTTTGCTCTTCCATGTCATGCATTGCATTCTCATGTAGTTTTTTGTAATTTCTTGTTCATCTTAATTAGGGTTTGTTTCTTTATGTTTTAAATTTCCCTAAAGTAAGTTTAGATGTGATTTAATGCAAATTGGTACCATTTTGGCCAATTTTGCCCAAATTTGAAATTTCTTGCCTAGAAAGTATGTTTTTACCCAATATCTACTATTTTGAGTGAAAATGATAAACTCTGGCAAATGCAAATGAAATGTCATGCTTTATTGCTAAGTCATATCAATGTTTTGACTTTTTACATATGCATCACCTCTCTTATGATTGTTATTGATTTGGTTGAATTATGAACTTGAGCAAGCTTTGAATGCTTAGTGTTTGTGGAATCACTTGATTGATATATCGATTTCATCTTGTTCATTCATGTGATGTGATATCTAGGATGAAGTATTGGATTAATTTTCATGTAGGATGTCTTATGTGGAAAATCATACCAATGACCCCTCTTTGATCCGACTATTCTTCCACCATCTTCATACCCCTCCGCCTCATAAAAAGATGCCCTAGTGCACATAATCAGCTTGGATACCTCCAAAAGTTTGGGGTGGCCATATCTTTATCTCCCCGCCTCACTCTATTCACCATATGCCCTATCTACACCAAGGTCAAGAAAGAAAAAAGAAAAGCAAAAACAAAATAAAAGGATGCTCCTGTTTAAGAGCATTCAAATAAAGAAAAGATGAGTGTGCAATAGCACTCCAAAAATCTTACCGCAACCCTTTCTTCCACTTTCATACCCATTGAGCTAGGAAACATCAAACCTAGCTCATTTTTTCCTTTTCCGCAGCCACGTGGGTCATTTGGTGTGATTTGAAATATAAGATTGAATGCATGAAGGTGAAACAACACTCCTAGTCATCCTCGATTAATGCCAACATGAAACGGTTTACCTGAAACTTTATGGAAGAAATATGGATAACTTGTGTATTCTATGTGCTATATTTGAAGTTCATATGCTTTGTGCTTTTTTCATGATTGGATTGTGAAAGTAGGAAAGGAGAGAGGTGAAATGCATGCACTCGGTCATCTATGATCCCACTTAGCAATAATTAGCTTTTACATTGTATTCGTCATTTCTTGTTTGTGGAAAATTTGAAGAGAGATTGAGTTGGAGCATACTTGAGGACAAGTATGTTTTAAGTTTGGGGTGGTAATGTAGCCCTATTTTAGGGCTCCATCCTGTGCCATTTTGTACTTAAATCACATATAAACATGTTAGATTACAAGCCTTTTCCCCTAATATGTTTATCATTGCCAAATGCACTTATGGATGTTCTTTGCACTGTTTTTAGGTACTTGGACCATGCCTTAGATGGATGAGAGAGAAGGAAGGAGTTCTATAGTTCCTCCACTCATGGGAGGGTCCAAATAAGGCCCCAAAATCTCCCTCAACCTACCTCCAATGGCTAAGGGTCGTCATCAAGCAAAAACATCCATAAATGATGAAGTTTGAAGGACAATCAAGTGATGCAGACCCCAACACGGTCGTGGGTACAACCCCACGGTCATGTCTTTTTTTGGGCAAAGAAGTGGCAAATCTAACAACATTTTGCCCTCAAATCCCCATGGTCGTGGCCACCAGCACGGTTGTGGCCCTTTGAAGACACCAGGGTCGTGGCCATCCGCACGGTCGTGGTCAGAAGAATGAAAGACGGTCGTGGGCACCCCCCACGGTCGTGTGAATTTATGATGAAGAACCAACATTTCAACAACGTTTTCCCCCAAATCGCCACGACTGTGGCTGTCTTCCACAACCATGGCCACTGAAGATCACCTCGATCGTGCTGTTGTTCCACGACCACAACCTCCTCCTCCAAAAATGGTCGTGTTATCCAACACAGCCGCGGTGCCACTCACCCACCACACCGTGGCACTCCGCCACACTCGTGGCCACCACCTTCCTTAGCATATCACCACCCTCTCCATACCATTCCCATGTTCCTACTCCACAACCATCCCATACTACCCTCACCACGGTCGTGGCACATCAAAATGACCATGGTGACCAACCTACCCTACCATACTTTTACACTAATTTTCCTATCCTACCCCTACTTACCCTAGTGCTTCCCCACCGCCTATATATACATAGGTGGCGGATGGGGCATGAAGGTTAGACACCCCACAGCTGCTCCAAGCTTCCATTACTCCTCCTTGAGCATCTAGTGCATTTCCTTTGTATTTTTTCTCTCCATCTACCATTTCCACCTCCATTCCACCTTGGAGACCTAGTTTGCTAGGTTTTCTACCATAATCCCCCATATCTTCATGCTCACCTACACCCTTGGAGGAGAGAGGTCGTCCACATCAGCTAGGAGGTGAAGAATAAGGCTACTTCTCTGAGCTCTATGGCATTTCTTCCTCTTCTACCCCTTCCTTTTGTTGTTTCTTTGACTATGTGTAGCTAAGCCCCTAGTGGTGGGCTGTTTGGGGTTAAAATGTGACTTTGATACCATGTTGGGGAATTTTTGGCTTGTAATGAACTCATTTTTATCTATGATGATTGCTCCATGCTTGTATCTCTTATCCCATTACCATACTTGTAATTTGTGCTTTTTGTCATTAATTGCTCGTTTGAGAATGCTTGATGATACCATGTTTCTAGGAGAATTGGGATACATGTGGCAATCTTAGGAGTGATTCCTAGGTCCCAATAGGGGATCCCTAGCTAATCCCCTTTGTTCCCACATGCCTATCCCCTCTTCTACTACTTGGTATGAGACCTAAGTTACTAGTATAAGTGAAATTGATGTAATTTCCTAGGGCCTTCTAAAGGCTAGAATGGCTAGTGACATGAGGTGAAATATCCTCATCTCTACTCCCATCTCTACCCTCAACCCTCAATTACTCATTATCACTTATCCTAGAAACCTAGATTTGGCTAATCCTATTAGAATTACACCTAACCCTAGTCTTATACTAGTAGTATAGGGTACATTCTAATAGCATTGGTCTTATTGTTTGGTTTGGTAATCTAGATGTAAAATGAGAACCATGCTTGTCTAATAACATCCCCCAACTAATATCAAAGTTACATCCCCCAAATGTCCCACCTACCTTAATCATCTTGTTAAAACCCAAATTGCTTTGTTTTCTTGTTCATGCTAGTCTAGTTTAGTTGCTTTAGATTAACTTAGTTAAATTGCTTAGTCTTGCTCATTAGTATTAACTTAGGTTCTTGCTCTTGCTAGTGATTAGTTTAGCTTCTTAATTGCTTCTTGCCTTGCTAGAGTAGTGTAGTTCATCTTGCTCTCGTTTGGTTAATTGCTTGTCCTAGTTGCTTAGATTCAACTTGGTTAGGGTAATTTAGCTTTTTGATAACTTATTTTCTATCTTGCCTTTCTTGCTTGCACAATTATAGTAATTAACAACCAAACCCTTTTAAAACCCTAAAACCCTAATCTTTGCACTAGGAACATAGCCTACACTAAACCTAACTCTAGTGTACCCTCTATCCCTGTGGACCAACCCCTTATCTTGCCAATCACCTATACTACAACAGTACCCCGTACGCTTGCAGGCGACCTGTTTAGTTTTTGTGATTGACTTTTTTAGGGCCAATATAAATATCGAAAGCGATCCCTCCCGTCTGCTCCGACCTTGTGGGGCGCATCTAGTTGAGTCAAATCGGCTAGCATGTAGCACCTCAAGCGGAAGCGCACCAAATCCTCACTCATGGTGAATTGCAATCTGGTCGAAGACAAGCACATAAATTGCAAGATAGCTCAACCACTAATCAAATTGGACTACAATGAAGATAAAAAATGTCACATGTTATTAAGAAATCTCAAAAGATAAATTAAGGTTTAAGCATCTCATTATACAAAGTAATTTCAATTAAGCATAAATCTAGGTCAGGAGTCTTACAACTATAAACTTGTAATAGGGATTTCACCCCTAAAATTCTATGCAAAAAGAGACAGATTCTTCTTCTGCATCTCATCCTCAATATCCCACGTGGCTTCTTCTACACCACGATGATGCCACAAAATTTTGACTAACACAATATCCTTCTTCTTCAACTTCTCGATCCTTTTATCCAGGATCAGAATAAGACCTTCCACATACAATCTAATGGCCTAGAAGGAGGGAGAAGAAAGAGATTTGAGAAGAGGGGAAACGTGATCAAGAGTTAAGGTCACTTACCAAGAGAAGAAATCACCAAGAATCACCATCAAAGAGTTGATTTAGCGTGAATCCTTCCTCAAGTAAGGTTGACCGACCACCAAGGCTTTAAGATCAGACCTCCTTTACTCCTAAATCTTCAAGAATGATCACAAGGAAGAAGAAATAGAGTAGGGCTGAAAAATATTGCTTGCAAGTAAAGAGAAGGGTTATATAACTAAAGGAGGAGGGAAGTAGAGGTTTATGAGGTGTCAACATATAAGGGTATCAAAAGGATATATGCCCTTCATAGAAACAGTCTTACCTCCAGTCACATGCATATTTCAAATATGTGATGTTTATCAAGCAAATTTTAGCAACTAACTAGGTCGGCTACCACTTGTTTCGGTCGAGACACATCCCTATATGCTTGTTATGATCAAAACCCTAAATCACCATACATATGATTGAGACACTTCTCTAGAGGACAGGGTATTTTGACCATCCCACCTTTAGGTCATCATGGTCGAAACAAAAACAATTAAAGGATGTGTTGCGGTCTCTACACTTGTCCAAGAGTGTTGTAGTGGTCGCAACACTCAACCCTAGCAAGGTTATCATATCAACAAGACAAACCCTAGAAACCTTAATATCACTTATATGATGTCACATCATCAACCATGATTCAAACAAAATGTCCCATAGCACCATATTCTCTCTCATGATGCTAAGATACAAGAAATGCTCTCAACATGTGGCAATTTGCAAGATAACCATCATTCATGGGTAAATTGCAATATGGTACAAACAAGAACCAATACAACAAAGATTACTCAAGCATCAATCAAATTAGACCAAAATGAAAATACAAGCACGTCACATGTTATTGGGACATATAAAGATATTAGATTTAAGTTTCAAGCATCTCATTATACAAAGTAAACATGATCAAGCATAAAGCTAGGTCAGGGGCCTTACAACCATAAACCCCTAATAGAGATTTTGCCCCCGAAATACTATGCAAAAAGAGAAAGATATTTCATCTACATCTCATCCTCAAGATCCCATGTGGCTTCCTCTACGCCAGCATGATGCCACAAAACCTTGACTAACACAATGTATTTCTTCTTCAACTTCTTGATCCTTCTATCCAGGATCTAATAAGACCTTCTACATAAGACATATCATTATCCAGCTCCACCTCAACAGGTTGAAGAGTTAACTCTGTATCGGGGTGACACTTCCTCATCATAGAGACATGAAACACAAGATGTAACTTATGCAACATAGGTGGTAACTCAAATTTATAGGCCACCTTCCTAACACTTGCAACAACAAGGTAAGGTGTCATATACTGGGGAGCTAACTTACCCTTCTTCCCAAACCTTAGAGCAAGATAGACTTTGGATTACAACATGTATTCCACTTGTAACTCTAAAGGTCTATGACGGTTATTAGCGTAAGACTTCTGCCTGTCTTGAGCTACCTTCAGCTGCTGCTGAATTACCTTGATCTTTTCTGTTGTATGTTGTACCAGTTTAGGACCTAAAAGTCATTATTCTCCCATCTCATACCAGCACAAGGAGATTTGCAATGTCTCCCATACAATGCCTCATACGATGCCATGTCGATGTTCCTTTGCTAGCTATTGTTGTAGGCAAATTCTATTGAACTGAGATGTATATCCCAACTACCCAAAAATTGTAACACAAAAGCTCTTAATAGATCCTCCAACGTCTATATAGTCCTCTCAAACTGACCATCTATCTGTGGATGGAACACCATGTTGAACCTCAACTGAGTTCCCATAGTTGTGTGCAATCATTCCCAAAAGCGACTAGTGAACTGTGGACCTCTGTCTGCCACGATGGTAGTTGGGATACCATGTAAATGTACTATCTCATCAACATACACCTATGCAAGTTTCTCAGTCATATATGTAGTCTTTATAGAAGAAAGTGAGTTGGCTTAGTTAACATGTCCACTATTACTTGGATGGAATCATGACCCTTGGTTGTCTTAAGAAGTCCAACCACAAAGTCCATCATAATATGATCCCACTTCCACTGTGGTAGAGGCAATGGTTGTAAAGTCCCTACATGATTTTGATGCTCATCTTTGATCTACTAACACACTATGCACTTATCCACGAATTCAGCTACATTACGCTTTAATCCTGGCCACTAGTACAAATCTTTCATATTTTGATATGGCTTGGTGCTACCTAGATGCATTGCGTACATAGAAGAGTGATCCTCTTTTAGAAATAACGTCCTTAGATTATCTACATCTGGTACAATTGCTCTACCATGATAACACACGGTCCCATCCTCGGATTCATATAAGCCATCACGCTTCTAACTACCTGCTTGAATCTGTTATACCATAATATCATTTTGATGCACATTTCTGATCTACTGATTCAAGGTCAGTTTCACTTGTAATTGTGCCAATAGACCTTATAGCATGGACATCTCTAAGTGTACATTCATCTGACATAAGGAGACCAACATGTCTCTCTTATGGCATATCAAAGCACTCAACTGTGCCGACTCAACGAATGATGTTGAAGAAGACTTTCTGTTTAAGGCATCTGCCACTACATTCACCTTTCCTAGATGGCAATCTATGGTACAATCATAATCCTTGATTAACTCCATCCAATGTCGATGTCTCATGTTCAATTCCTGTTTCGAAAAAATACATTGCAAGTTCTTGTGGTCGGTGAAGATTTGACACTCATCGCCAAAAAGGTAGTGTCTCCATATCATAAAAGCATGAACCACAACAACCAACTCTAGATCATGTGTCGGGTAGTTCTCCTCATATTTCTTAAGTTGTCGCAAAGCAAAAGAAATCATGTTCTTATCTTGCATTATCACACTACCCAAACCATTCTTGGATGCATCAAAGAAGATGATATAACCCTTTCCTTGCTCTAGCACCAATAACATTAGTGCATTGGTCAACCTTTCTTTAAGAATCATAAAAGCGTTGATATCTGTCATCCCAGGCAAACAAAACATCTTTCCATGTAAGATTCATTAGGGGTGGGGTAATTCTTCTGAACTAAAGTTCTTAACAAACCTCCTGTAATATCATGCCAAACCTAAGAAGCTATGAATCTATGTAGGTGTTTTTGGTTGATCCCACAACAAAATTGATTCCATCTTCTATGGGTCTACACAAACTCCTTTTGCAGATACCACATGCCCTAGAAAAGCCACTTCCTTTAGCCAGAACACACATTTACTAAACTTTGCATACAACTGGTGTTGTCTCAGTAAAGACAAAGCCTGACATAAGTGTTGTTGTATTGTTGGCTATCTTTAGTGTAGATTAGAATATCATCTATAAATACAACTATAGATTGATCTAGATGAGGTTTGAACACTCTGTTCATCAAGTCCATGAACAATGTTGGTGCATTGGTTATCCCAAACGGCATAACCACAAAATCATAATGACCATACCTCATCCTAAAAGCTGACTTTGGTATCTCATATGTCTTAATCTGCAATTGGTGATAACCGGACCTCATATCTATCTCAGAGAAGACTATGACACTCGTAACTGATCAAACAATTCATCTATATGTGGAAAGGGGTACTAATTCTTAATCATCATCTTATTCGACTATCTATAGTCAATGCACAACCTCATCAATCCATCACTCTTCTTCACATAAGAATGGGAGCACCCCAAAGAGAAGTGTTCGGTCTAATGAAACCCTTCTCAAGCAATTCCTATAATTGTTTCTTCAATTCTTGTATCTCTGGTGGTATCATCCTATACAATGTTTGTGATATAGGTTGGGTACCTAGAACTAGATTGATCTTAAAATCAATCTATCTAGGAGGGGTACACTTGGAAATTCATCGGGAAACATGTCCTCAAACTGTTATATAATTGGCACTTCCTGAATACTGGGACTCTTCGCCTTGGTATCCACCACATGTGCCAAAAACACATCACAACCCTATATCATACACTTATTTGTTGTCATAGCCAAAACCATACATGTAGAAACAATCTTTCTATCACCTTGGAAGACTCACGAAGCATCACCATAAACAAATGTCACCACCTTGGTATTATAGTCTAAGACTACACGATACTTTTCCAAATTATACATCCCAAGGATTACATCAAATCCATGCATGTCAAGTGGCAAGAGATCCACTTGAATGTTGCATCCTAAAAAGGAAAGAATGCAAGATGGGCACACCTCCTGCAGCTAAGCGGAACCAACTAGAGGGGTTTCCAAATGAAGACTATCATGTCTATGGTTATCATGCAAGAAACAACTATCAATCACTTCTATAGCGATAAAAGAGTGTGTCGCACCTAAGTCAACAAAAACAGATATAAAACATGAAGAAGACAAATCAGAATGAAATAACTCCATCTGACCTGTCATGACCAAAGGGTTGATGACTCCTTCTGACTAACTCATCCCATAGAATTGAGTCGTATCATGTTGTCACCCCCTTCCTCTATCGACTTTTCCTAAAGAACTAGCATGTGATTCCTGCTCGTGCCCTCTGCCACAACCATTGTATTGTTGTCACTGCTGTAACCCTTTCTAACTCTACCTTGACTACTGAGTCACCTCTTCATCCTTTACAAGGCAGTACCACTTAGTATGCCCCACCTGTCCACACTTGAAACAAGTTTTTCTCTCATACCACGACTTGGATGGCCCCGTCACTGACGTTGATGTTGCACTGTGATCTCTCGCAGGTAGAAGGCTACAACATCTGCCTCTGCCTCTACTCTGTGTCCACTTTGAGTGAGTCACTGACCTATGTTGAGACTGAGGTACTGAGGACCTAGGTTTCTTGAATCCTCCAAAAGATTGCCCTTGGTATTGTGCAGGCCTCTTCTTAGCCTTTGTCTCATGCTTCTCTATAACTGATCTCTCCACCCTCCTAACTAACTTCACAAAAGTAGCAAGCCTCTCTCTATTCTCTAAAGATGATACCAGTGTCATCATGTCGGTACTCAAACCTTTCTCAAAGTGCCTGATCCTTTCCTTGTATGTTGTTGCCATATGCAGACAAAACCTTAGAAGCTTCATAAACTTAGCTTCATACTCACAGATTGACATAGATCCCTGATGAATATTCTCAAACCGTACAATCTTATCATCCAAATATGTCTCCTAAAAGTATTGACTCACGAAATCCCCTCGAAATTCTTCCCAACTAACTGTCACTCCATGCCTTTTCTCCTCTTCAATGGCCCACCAATGGTCAACACTCCCCTTCAACAAGTATACAACATGTTTCACCTTATCTGCTTCAGGAATGTTGAGGATCTTGAAGGCCTTTTCTAGCTTAGTCAACTACATATATGCTTCAGCTGGATCAGATGTACCAAATACTCCAATACCCCCCCCCCCACGTCTAAGTCTTTCAAAATTCTTCCCAGGACCTTGTGTTTCGGCTCCTAGGATAGTTGCCCTAGGTTGGGTTGTAGACATCCTATCCACCACATGTGTCATTGTAGCCATGAACTGTCTAAACATGGATTGAAAGGCAGGGTTGGCTACATTGTCTGGGTCAACTTGAGGCATCTTTGGCACCACATCAACCCTCTCTTGCCTACTAGAACCACCTCCTAGTGCATCCACATTGCTCTCTGTACCACGTTCTTCATGTTCTCCATACATCTTTTCTCTTCTTCTTCTTCTTCTTCTTCTTCTTCTCTTTCTTCTTCTTCTTCTACATAAGTAGAAGCGACCATAAGATATACCGGAGGACATTAGAATATACACAAACCCTAGTCCTATGTCCATGTACACTCAACGAACCTATATCTCTGATACCACAAAATTATGACTCCCTTTGCCACACAAAAGTGATATTACTCAAAACAAAGCACAAAATTGTCTCTAACAATCATATTACCACAAAATAGTGAAAACTAAAACCATTCTTAACATAGCATCTCCACTTAGATATATCATGCAAAAGCCTCAACTTGAGCCATATGTATTTCATATATACCAAAAAATGATACATATCATGTTTCAAGGATTTCAAACCACAACTTGTAACATTTCACAGCTTGTTTATGTATACATGCCATTTCTATAAAATCATGGAATAAAGCCCAAAATCTACATGTTGATATGCAAAACAAAGAATCTCCCCAAAGACCTGAGAGTATATGGATGACACATAGGACTCTACTATAGAACTCTAACAACATATCCAACCTCTAGTAACTACTATTCTCCTTATTGCTCAGCTCCTGAGGTGCAATCTGTACCTCCTCATCCACGACCACATAAAAAGATGTGGAAACCCATGGGGTGATACCAAACATCCCAATGAGAGATATAACTCTTCACCGCCAACAATCATAAGCACAGTTATATAACAGAACAAATAAGTAAGGCAATTAACACTTATTGAGCAGCTTAAGCATGTACAACTCAGCAGTAGAACAATTTATTCTTTTAGAAGGAATATGAAGAACATATGTACCTTTATAAACGAAATAGTATGAGAGATAGGGCATGTAGTCATCCAATGTGATTTGTATTTGACCCTAAACAAATATACTGCAAGGTTGTTTAACTCTTTTAATTAATATGCCCTGAGGATTTGAGGTGTACCACTCAAATCCAGTTGATCATTATTAAGTCAAAATCAGTACCATACAAGATCTATGGAAGAGCGAAAGTCCATGATCATTACCAACACTACCTGCTCAGTTTTAATCAGCAATGTAATGATATAATAGTCAGACTGCTAAACAACAACTTATAGTCAAAGCTATAGTTTTGTAAACAACAACTCATAGTCAAATATATGGTCCTGTAAAACTACTAGTATGCCTTGGTACATGGCACAATACTAGAGAACAGACTCACGCATGGTTGTTAATAACAAAGCATCAAATCATTATAACAACAATTTAATGATACAAGGAGGTAATTCAACTAGCTTACAGCCTGCATATTCAATAATGTGCGCTCTGAGTTTCCCATAGGAGTTACTCGTTTCACGATCCAGCTAGATACTAACACTGAAGATTGATCTATGGTATAGGGCAACTACATAATTGGGGTTTCACTTGAATAGATATTCCAATTGAGTGTCTTTTAATGCATCAATCAATTTACAATGTATAATCCCTAAACAAATTCTACAAATTCAAGGGTAGGATACAACTCCAGAAGATATAAAATGTACAAGATGAGAACTTGTCTCATCATCACATTACACTTGTATCATTTCCATTACAAGGTCATCGCCAATATCACATCACTATGGGATATCGATCCTTCAATCATATCACTAGAGGATTTTATATCAAACTGTGCTTAAGGCTTTTGTCAGGCCATTAGACCCAATCACATAATTCCTGCACATTCAATATCTCAAAATTTCTCAACAATACCCAAAACACCACCCTATATTTTACAAGGATCATCATAACATTCACATAGCTATGACATTCATTTCACCTACAAGTTATAGTTATACAAGTAGGAGAGAGAAAATGCTATCACATGATAATGATATTCAAACAATATGAGCAAATGTATTTTACATCTCAAGATTAGGGTTATGGTTTCATATATAGCCGATTAGGGTTGTACAACACCCCTCAACCACCTAACCCTAATTCATCACCTCCCACTTTTTTGGAGAGTACTAGGGTTAAGCATTATTGCTTATAACTAAGCATTCATAATCACATCAATATGTGTAGACCATTAATCATATGTTACGGTCAATAGGTAGTGTATATAGCGACATGTATGTACATGTGTTTTGACCTAGCTCACCACATAAGAGTGTTACAACCATAACAAGGGTAGGTGTTGCAACCTGCAATACTGTGTTTCGACCTCAATGTTGTGTTGCAACCATGACACGAGTTAAAGCCCAAGTGAGGCATTGCGCCTGCTACTACACCAAAGTCTATTGACCATTCATCAACCATTGTGTTATGACCATAACATATCTAGGTGTCACGATCGAAACAAACATCACTACAACTTGTTACTGCCAACCTAAAATGGTCATGCGTTATGACCACCATACTTAACCATTTCAACCATAACATTTAACCAACATAACAAGTACTCAAGTAGCAACGTTGTGTTGCGACCATCCCCTAGGGTTAGGGTTGTTGCGGTCTCAAAAACCACCCATCGATGGTATCGACAGTGAGTAAGACTAAGGGGTGTTATGACCCCAAGTTAGCCATATTCCCAACTCCATATCAGGTCCAAATGAGGTTGAGATAGATAATCAAACCAGGAATACCAAACGTCAACCAAGAAGAACTTTCCTACCAAGCATCAACCCTAAGTTATGGGTCATGGAAGATTACCAAAAGAACTATGTTTTTTAGAGAAATCCGAATATATTATGCATTTATCATATTCAAAACCTCCTATTATTCATGGTAAATGTACCATATATCATGTAACACTGTTCTATGAGTAAAGATCCAAAGAAATGCATCAATTTGTTCAATCACCACCAATCGGATACAAGGATTTTAGGTTTATAAGAAAGAGTAATCTTTTTGAGAATAATTAAAAATTTAAACCCTAAAATTTATTATTTATTCCATAATAATAATAATAAACACGATTTTCAAATTTAGGACAATGACTAATACTTAGTTTTAGGAAGCAAATAATAGATGGGGGAAAAGTTGTATAACCCGCCTTTAATCTGATGATCAAATCGTCCAAGATTTCAAGCTCAAAGAGGGAGATAACTCCAACCAAATGAAATCTCTATAACTAAAGTATCACCTCCAAGAAAACAACACCAAGGTTACAAAGAGATCAGGGAAAAGAAGAAATTCAAACCCTAGGTCAATCCAAGAAAGGAAGGGGAAAGAGAAGAAATATTCCTCTCACTCAGATGCCACCATGCTAAGCATAGTCTAAGGCCCTTATGATGAGGAGTTTATCTCAAGAAAGCCACCACAGATGATCTGAAGTCTAATGGCCAAGAAGGAGGAAGAAGAAAGAGATTTCATAAGAGGGGAAACGTGATCAAGAGTTAAGGTTATTTACCAAGAGAAGAAATCACCAAGAATCAGCACCAAAGAGTTGATTTAGTACAAACCCTTCCTCAAGCAAGGTTGATCGACCACCAAGGCTTTAAGATCACACCTCCTCTCCTCATGAAGCTCCAAGAACGATCACAAGGAAGAAGAAAGAGAGTAGGGCTGAAAAAGATTGATTGCAAGTGAAGAGAAGGGGTTATATACCCAAAGGAGGAGGGAAGTAGATGTTTATGAGTTATCAACATATAAGGGTATCAAAAGGACACATGTACTTCAAAGAAACATTATTACCTCCACTCACATGCATATTAGGAATATGTGATGTTTATCTAGCAAAGTGTAGTGACCAACTAGGTCGGATACCACTTGTTTCGGTCAAGACACATCCCTATATACTTGTTATAACTGAAATCCTAAACCACCATACATATGGTCGAGACACTTCTCTAGAGAACAAGGTGTTTCGACCATCCCACCTCTAGGTCATCATGGTCAAAACAACAACACCTAAGGGACGTGTTGCGGTTGCTACACTCATCTAAGAGTGGTGTAGTGGCCGCAACACTCAACCCTAGCAAGGTTATCATATCAACAAGGCAAACCCTAGAAACCTTAATATCACTTATGTGATGTCACATCATCAACCATGATTCAAACAAAACGTCCCATAGAACCATCTTATCTCTCATGATGCTAAGGTACAAGAAATACTCTCAACATGTGGCAATTTGCAAGATAACCCTCATTCATGGGTAAGTTGCAATACGATCCAAACAAGCACCAATATAACAAAGGTTGCTCAAGCATCAATCAAATTAGACAAAAATGAAAATACAAGCATGTCACATGTTATTAGGACATCTCAAAAGATTAGAATAAGTTTTCAAGCATACCAATATACAAAGTAATCACAATCAAGCATAATGCTAGGTCAGGGGTCTCACACTAATGGCTAGTAAATATAGTTGGAAACCTACAAGGGGAGGTAGATCATGTAGTATGGACCCTTGTAGGTCTATGGAAGTGGTGATGGTTCATGTAGGTCAATGGGAATAGATGGAGGTGTCTGGAGGTCAAAAAAAAGTGAAGGAGTATGGAGGTTAATGAGAATGTATATAACATGATGGGGCCGACATAGGGTCATACTATTAGCCCTCTCGGGCCTTAGAGCTCTAATATTAAGGTATGGGAACCAAAATGTGGAGCCCTTTGCATGTTGGCCAAGGAAGGGTTCTTATAGTGGTATGTGGAATTTATGTGATATTTCTCAAAGTGAGGCGCGAACTTTAGACAGAGAGAGTTAGAAATAACTTGACCACAATTGAGTTAGCATGAAATAAAGCATAAACAAGTTTAGTCATAGGTGAATTAGTTTGATGGCATTTTCATGACGTGGGCATGAAATTGATGGTGAACTAGATTGTAGATTCGATTGCTAAATAAACCAACTTTAGGCATGCTTTAGTTTGGGTTGTCAATCTGCACATGTGGTTAGTAACTAATGATGTGCCAATGATCTATGAGGAAATTCCAACTATTTATGAGTTTCACTAGGTTCATGAAGTCCATAAATGATGAATTTTGTTAGTTGACGAGCCCAAGGATCAACACCAGTCAAGGTGCATCAATTGATGAAGAATGGTCGATGATGTATGTCTATCAACTGATGGTGGGTTCTCAATTGAGGTTCCAAACTCAACTGTGAACAAGTTTCAGATGTCTTGGTTTAGTTAATTCCCATAGGTGTTCATGGAAGCACTACTTGGTTGCAATCCATTACTTGAACTCGACAAGTATGAGTTGGAGTCAAGCATGTATTCTATAGGAAAATGAGTTTATGAAGGATGGAATTATCCGCTCAAACTCGACCAAGTTTGAGCCAACTCAGTCAAGTTCTTCCAACTTGGTCGAGTTGGGGATATTGTGGATTAAGTCAAAGTGGCTTTGTTTGGAGCCAAAATTTAGATAAGTGATGTATTACTCCATTTGATGCCTACAAGTCCCAAAATATTTCAAGGGTGACTAATCTTTAAGAAGGATAAATTACATAAAATCTAACTATGTGGAGTTATTTAGGCATATACAATCTATTATAGGTACAAAATTATAGTTAAGTAATCATCATTAGTACCTAAATTTGGGTGTTATTGGAATGTCATTTGTTAGTGATATGCCAAAGCTAGGTAATATTATCAACCATAGTGTACTTTGCCTAAGTGTCATTGAACTTCTTAGGAAGGTAGTAGATGACATGATCGTCATATTCCATTGATTGGCTCACAATCCCTCCCGTCAATGTTTTGCAAATGGTCAGTCAAAAGGTGAAAGGACATATAAATTATTGGTCTCAGAATTGGTATTTTGATGAGGTAATATTTAAGATTTGGTAGTGCCTCTTCATATGGTTGATTCCACCCAAAGTTGATTTATAAATGGGCATGAGCTTGGTGATAGAATGGCCAACATATTGGAGACAACCAAGCTAGCCTCAAATCTCTATTTTTGTCTTAGGTGAATTTTTTATATTTGAATGGGCCTTTTTAGGATTGACTTTGATACCTCTCTAGCCTAAAATGTAGACAAGGAGATCACACAATAACTCAAAATGTATTTTTTTTGGATTTAGGTGCAGAGAAAAACTTCTTAGACATTGAAAGAGATTCTCCGATGAATGATGCGATTTTCATGATTGTTAGATTTGGAAATCATATCATCCATGTGGACATCCATATCTTGTGCATCATACATGGAATAGGGAGACCATCACCCTATGATAGGTGGCTCTAGAAACTTTTAGGTAGAAAGCCATGAGTCAATAACACAATACTCCCAATTCACTCATGAAAACAATTTTCACATTGTCCCTCTTATCCATCTTGATTTTATTATATCTAAAAAAGCTATCCATGAAGCTTAGAAGGGCATGTCCAACTGTGTTGTTGACTACTACATCTATGTGCGGCATAAAGAAGCCGTATTTAGGAGACACCTTGTTAAGATTGTGGTACTTCATACCCATATTTACCTTACCATGTTATTTAGTACATGTACAATGTTGGCAAGTCATGTTGGATAGTTGACCCACTCTAAGAAACCAACATTGTACTAATTTTGAACCTCTTCTTTGATCTTGAGGCTCCATTTGAGTAGTAGGATTCTAGATTTTTGCTTGACCATGTAGATATTGGGGATGATTAGAAGGTGAAGAATCATAATCTACTCATCAAATCTTAGCATGTCTAAGTCCCAAGTGAATAAATTTATGTAGTAGCCTGGGAGCTCTTAAGCTATTCTTTATTTATTGAGGCAGATCCACCCCAATTTTGACCTTTTGTGTCTTAGGGACGGAGCTGAAAATGATACTTTTGGTCTCATCTTCTATGTGAAAGGGATGATACTCTTTCAACATATATTCTAGGATAGGAATATGTTCAAATTTTGTGTCATTGTCATTATAGATTTATATGCATGAGCACAAGGCTTACAATATGTTACCCTAGTTAGCACACTCTCAATATATGTATTTGCAAGCACATGGGCTCGTGACATAGTATATAAGTGGAAAGTTAGGGTTCAAATTCACATGGATGAAGGAGACACTAGACCTAGTATGGTTCTTTATGTTCCTAGTACTAATATTAGGGTTTCAATGGTTTAAGGCTAGTTTTGGTTTGGATTAGACAAAGTGCTTATGCAATTAAATAGAGGAATATTAAAACTTAAGTTAACCTAGCATTATAAACACTACTAAACTATATAAGGGATCAATTAACACTAATTAAGAAGAATTACACAATATTAATAACTAATCAAGGCAATATAGAGCTAGTCTAAACAATTGATTAAGCAACCAACTCAATTAGACACGAACAATAATTAAGTAACCCTAACAAGAAAAAATACTATTAACTAATTGGTTAGACTCATGATAAAGATAGGCAACTAGGTAAACAACTTGTATAATTTTGCTCTACTTGTACAATAGTGACATTATATTAGACAAATCTTACATTAATTGTTTTATGATATGACACATGTTTGTTAACACAAATGATTGATAATCACATCATTAATCACCAAAATTATGAACATATTTTAGATAGCACCATTTTGAAGTTTATTCATAATTTAATAAATGAACATCTTCATATATACTTGTTAACATTGTTTCGACTAGGGATTACAATGAATGGCCCTACATGCTAATCATTTAGAGGATGGCCTCTCTAGGTCAGGGTATGAAACACTTTTAGGGTTCATTCCAATTAAAGACTCCTTTTCTTGTATATTATGTCTTACATGAAAAACCACTAGATGGGGTGAATAGGGTTTTATAAATATTTTAACAATAATTCAACTCAAACAACCACAATTGAGATAAGAAGAAAGAGGCAAGGTGTTTAGAATGGTTCCACCCTTAGCAAAAACTAAGGGAGTCAGTCCACTACCTAATTGTTTCCAATTGGGATTTGAAAGTATTTGAATTTTATTACCTTTTTAGGATGTTACACAAAATTACAAATACCTTCCTCACCCTTTGGACATCCTTCACCCCGAAGTCGTCTCACCAACTATGAAGCAACCTTCACTTGAAGTAACTTCAAGCTCCCCCTTGAAGTAGCTTCCCGTTGAGACCTTCTAGAAGTAGTCCAAAGTCCTCCTTCTCCACCTGAGAAGATAGCACCCTCTCCAATCCACAACCTCCAACCCTAGGAGTATCAAGGAGAGTACACACAATAAGAAGGAACAAGAAGGAAAATGGAAATTACAATTATCGTCGCAGCACAAGGCTTGATTTCCTATATCAAGCATTTTGATCTCCTAACCAATGTGTGTGAAAGTGTAAGTATGGTGGAAAGGAGATTCTAGCCTATAGGACACGAGCTTGTAGCAATGGGAAAGATTAGCAAGTATAGAAGTTGCTCAATTTCTCACAAGAAAGGATTGCCAATTGCAAGTATGTATGCTCAAGTATTGCAAAAGTGTGTTTTGGGTGTCCTAAGGCATGTCTTATTTATAGGAATGGCCTATAAATGCTTACGGATGTTCTAGACACTTTCTAGGAGGGTCTTAGTACTCAACTAGCCATTAGGTATCCACTAATTGCTTTAGCAACGACTAGTTTATTAATTCTGAAAAGTGCAGACAGAGTTCTTCTCGGTCGAGAAGTTTATCGACCGAGAGTCCGTCGGTCAAAGTTTTTGTCGACCGAGGGACAGTCTGGAGTAAGTGTATATAACGTTTGATTCCAACTCCCAACTACCTTGTCTGCTGTATCTAACGGCTATAGAACCCATTAGAAGAAATAACCCAAGAGACTCTCGGTTGAGAAGTTGTTCGACCGAGTGTGTCTTGGTCGACAAATAGTTCGACCGAAAATGTCTCTATTTTGGTGGTTCTAGACGAATACTAAGTGTGTGTATGAGTGTGCAGTTGTGACACTATTATAGGGGATGACCTATCTAAGTGTTGTGAGTGTCTAGGGAAGATCTAAACGCTTAATTTACATGATATCTAAGTACTTATACATTATATACTTGTACAAGTTTTTTACATTTGATTACAATCATGAAATTAAAGCATTTTGAGCATATAGATCTTCCAAAGGTTTGTCATCCACCTTGTTCCTGCAACACTCAAGTAGCACGTTAGATCCATAAGAATGAAATGTTTGTCATCATCAAAACAAAGAGATTATAATAATGTCCAATATAGCCAACAATTTCCCCCTTTTTGAAGATGACAAACATTTCCAAAATATAAAATAAGGAAATATAAATCATATGAGTTTCATACCTGAAGTTTACCTTTTGTAGCCATTCTCTGGTTTGTAAGTGTGTGCTGGCCGAGAGATTATGAGATTATGAAACTCATTTTATTTATTTTATATTATTTCTCCCCCTTTGTCATTTCAAAAAGATAACCAAGATAATCATTAAGTATGACTTTTATTACTCCCCCTTAATTTGATAATTTGATACTCAAAACGAACCACTTATGTCAAATTTAGCCACAATTTATTTCACAATCATTTGCAAAGGATGTTAAGTCTTGAAATGACATGAGAATCCTTTAATCTCATGAGTATATTTAATAGTTTCTCAACCATTTACAAAGGATGTTAAGCCCTAAAATGATATGAGATTCTTTTAAGCTTATAGTAGAATCAATGAATGTTAAAACCTGATTTGTTTAGCCCTGAAATGCACGGGATGTTAAGCCCTGATTTGTTTAGAGAATTCCATTATATTCATAAATATTGTAGGCTCCTAGATTACTTTAAAGATACTAAGGTCATAACTAGTTTCAAATTTGCTTTATGATGTTTACAAAGTTTTGTGAGCTCCTTCTTAATCTTATAGTCAAGATAGTTTTTGGGAGCTCCCTCTAATCTTATAATCAAGATAATTTAAGGATTCTAAGGTCACAATAAGCATTAGATCATAATAAGTTAACCTTTTATGAGAGCTATGCACTGAAATCTTATTTTCAATATACTAAGATTGAGTGCAAGGAAATGATTTACAATTAAGCATTTTGTCAAGCTTATTTTAGGTTGACCTTGACTTCGATCTGGGTGCCCCTTGGTCAAACTTGATTTCAACCAAGAGGCAATTTCTATAGATTTCCAATTTAAGCATTTACAATAATCTACTTGATTGAATATTTGAAACATAGCTTACAGACTATTATTCATGTACAACAATAATATCACTTTTTATAAGCTAAGCACAAGATAATCATTTAACTAATATGTCAAGATGCATTTGTACCATGGAGATTTATCTTGATGCAAAATTGTATTTTCAATTGATAACATTATCTTTATGTGTAATGAGCTGAATCACTATGATTATTTTGAAAAGGATATCCATTCATGATTTTTATACATATAGATCAAAGATTATTTTAGGCAAACCAAGTAAAAGATGCAACACAATGATCATGGTGAACCAGTAAAGGCATATCCATAATTACAATGATTTCTATATAGATAAACCAAGGAATACTTAGGACAAACCATGTGGATTAAAATAGTAATTTCCTTGATTAAATCAACATGGTTCATAATCTTCAGTTTTAAGTCAAACCATATGGGAGATTATAGCACTTGAAATTGCAATATATTCTATATCTGTATTGATTTATTTTTGCAAGAAGGCATGTCAAATTTTAGGGTGCAAAAAATATACAAGTTTTTAATCAACATGTTTTGTAACAAGTTTAATAAGAGTGTTATAATCAAAGTATATTAATAAGTCATAATGCAAGCTTATCAAAATTTTTAAAGATTTTGTCTCCAAGATTCATTCTTGGTTTGCAAATGAAATCAATCATTTATAGCAAATTGAATCTATTAAACAGGTTCAGCAGAACTTGATTCGGTCGAACTTTTCTTCGATCAAATTTATCTCAGTCGAAGGTTTTCTCGACCGAGTATTCTGCTGTGTGTATAGGTTTTATCAGATTTTTGCAAGCTTAAAAATAGTAACCTGCTCGGTCGACTAATTCTCGACCAACAATGTCTCGGTCGAAGGTTTTCTCGACCGAGTATGTTTCTGTATTGTTATTCAGTAATTATTTGCAAGCAAAAGGTAATACAATTTTGCAAGAATATAAAAGTTGAAGCTCAGTTTTGTTGAGATAATACATTTGAATATCAAAGAAACGTTTTAGGTCAAATCTTGACTAATCAAATTCAAATCTCTAAGTTTTAGGAACCCAAACTAGATCATTATTCCTTTTCTTGTATGAGCATGAAAAAGAGTAATGTCTAAGACATAAGCAATAGTGACAACTAATAAAGTCAATCTCATTTCTCTTTCTAGGAGTTGAGTTGTTCTTGGGTACATACATAATCTTGGCCTTGGATGCTTGTGTTCTTCTAGATTTAGGTTGATAGGATTTCCTCTTTGAAACATATCCTAAACCTCTCCTTCCATTATAACTAGAAGAATTTTATCTAGAGCATCATTGTTTCTCAAGCTATTAATTTCTCTTTATAACTTGGCAATCTCATCCATTTTCTTTTTGATATCTAACTTTGCTTGATCTAGATTAGATGATAAAGCATCTCTTTCCTTAGCAATAGCATCATAATCTAGATGATTACATAGGATAGGTTGAGTCTGAAAATTATGTAGTTTTGCGAGCAAATCAACCTTTTCTTGAGAAAGAAGATCATGATTAGTTTCTAAAGTAAGCAACTTCATATTACAATCATTTAAAGATGATTTCAAGGTAAGGTTTTCAGAGACTATACCGTCCTTTTCAAAAGAAAGATTATTTAATCTAGCATACAAATCCTCATTAGTTTTAGTAGCTTTCTTTAGTTTCTTTTTGCAATCAAAATATTTCTCATGTGTATCTTGAAGACTAGCAATTAGATATTCTTTTGGTATATCAAAAAGGCTTAGTTCTTCTTCTTCTTCATTGGTTGTAGAAATAAGACATTCTACTTCTTCTTTTCCATCTTCACTATCATCACTTGAATCATCCCATGCAGCTTTATATGCTCTTTCTTTCTTATTGTGAGATGATTTCTTCCCCTTCTTGAGTTTTGGACAATCACCTTTCAAGTGTCCCTTTTTGCCACATTCAAAGCACCTAGAGGAAGAAATACTAGGAATTTTGTTAGTTTTAAAACTTCTATACTGCTTACCATTTACAATGAGTGTTTCTTCTTCACTATCTTCTTCACTTGTGTCATGACTATTCTTAGTTGATGATTTGAATGCAATGTCCTTTCTTTTCTCCTTTTTGTGTTCAGCTGCCAATCTTTCTTCTTCTTTTAGGGTAGCTTCATGAGCCTCCAAGTTGCCAATGAGTTGTTCCATCCTTAACGTAGTGAGATCATTGGCTTCTTCAATGGCCGTCACCTTTGGTTTGTACTTTGGAGGCAAGCACCTAAGGATCTTTGATACTTGATCTTCTTCATTGATTGCTTTACCTAAAGCATTCAAACCATTCACAATAGAAGAAAATTTTGCATACATTTCACTAATAGTCTCATTTTAATCCATACGGAACTGTTCAAACTTTTGTTTAAGCATTCCGATTTTAGAATTTTTAACTTGAATAATTCCTTCATAGGTTATAGAGAGTCTATGCCATATCTCATATGCCGTTTCACAATTTGATATTCTATTCAACTCACCTACAAAAATTGAACAATAGAGTATATTTACAGCTTTTGCATTCATTTGGGCTGATCTTACTGTATTAGAATCCCAAGTTGCATACTCTATTTGAGGAAGATCATATGGATTCGAAACCATCTTCTAGAGATCCCAACTAATTCCATGAAAGTAGAACTGCATCCTCCTCTTCCAGTAGGTGTAGTTTGTTCCATCAAATGGTGGAGGTCGAGCCACAAGTGTTCCTTCCAAGTTGAGATTGTTGAGTATCCCATAACCTATTTTCTTCAAGACTTTGTTAGAGTTCCTTGAAGCCTGCTCTGATACCAAATGAAAAACCACTAGAGGGGGGTGAATAGGGTTTTATAAATATTTTAACAATAATTCAACTCAAACAACCACAATTGAGATAAGAAGAAAGAGGCAAGGTGTTTAGAGTGGTTCCATCCTTAGCAAAAACTAAGGGAGTCAGTCCACTACCCAATTGTTTCCAATTGGGATTTGAAAGTATTTGAATTTTATTACCTTTTTAGGATGTTACACAAAATTACAAATACCTTCCTCACCCTTTGGACAACCTTCACCCCGAAGTCGTCTCACCAACTATGAAGCAACCTTCACTTGAAGTAGCCTTCCTCCTTGAAGTAGCTTCCCGTTGAGACCTTCTAGAAGTAGTCTAAAGTCCTCCTTCTCCACCGAGAAGATCCTTCTCCACATGAGAAGATAGCACCCTCTCCAATCCGCAGCCTCCAACCCTAGGAGTAGAAAGGAGAGTATAAGCAATAAGAAGGAACAAGAAGGAAAAATGGAAATTACAATTACCGTTGTAGCACAAGGCTTGATTTCCTATCAAGCATTTTGATCCCCTAACCAATGTGTGTGAAAGTGTAAGTATGGTGGAAAGGAGATTCTAGCCTATAGGACACGAGCTTGTAGCAATGGGAAAGATTAGTAAGTGTAGAAGTTGCTCAATTGCTCACAAGAAGGGATTGCCAATTGCAAGTATGTATGCTCAAGTATTGCACAAGTATGTTTTGGGTGTCCTAAGGCATGTCCTATTTATAAGAATGGTCTATGAATGCTTAAGGACGTTCTAGACACTTTATAGGGGGTTCTAAGTGCTCAACTAGCCGTTAGGTATCCACTAATTGCTTTAACAATGGCTAGTTTATAAATTCTGAAAAGTGCAGACAGAGTTCTTCTCGGTCGAGAAGTTTGTCGACCGAGAGTCCATCGGTCGATGTTTTTGTCGACCAAGGGACAGTCTGGAGCAAGTGTATATAACGTTCGATTCCAACTCCCAACTACCTTGTCTGCTGTATCTAACAGCTATAGAACCTATTAGAAGAAATAACCCGGGAGACTCTCAGTCGAGAAGTTGTTCGACCGAGTGTGTCTCGATCGACAAATAGTTCGACCGAGAATGTCTCTATTTTGGTGGTTCTAGATGAATACTAAGTGTGTGTATGAGTGTGCAGTTGTGACACTATTATAGGGGATGACCTATCTAAGTGTTGTGAGTGGCTAGGGAAGATCTAAACGCTTGATTTGCATGATATCTAAGTACTTGTAAATTAAATACTTGTACAAGTTTTTTACATTTGATTACAATCATGAAATTAAAGCATTTTGAGCATATAGATCTTCTAAAGGTTTGTCACCCACCTTGTTTCTGCAACACTCAAGTAGCACGTTAGATTCACAAGAATGAAATGTTTGTCATCATTAAAACAAAGGGATTATAATAATGTCCAATTTAGGCAACATTACATTGGCAATAAGACTCTTAACCCATGGTAGAATTTTATAAGAATTGGATAGTATTTAGAAATACAACATTGATATAAATTGTAACCCTTCAAAACCATTTTCATTGTGTTGTGTAATCTTTTTATCTCAATTAGTTCACACTAGACTTAAGGCATGCACAAGTCGTCATCATCATGTTCAATCTAAATTCCATGATCTTAGAGTATACTAGCATAAGACTTGAACTCAATATCTCTTATTGATTCAGATGATATTGGCCATGCATTTTCTAGTCTCAACTATCAAGATGTATAATATATCACTAATGTTAAACATGATGGACATCCTTTTACATCATTCACAATGTTCTCCACACAAACATCTTGTCATCACATTTACAATCAACTTACCTCAAGATCATGTTGAGTAGTGTCAAAGTCTATTGATCATTATGTCATCATTATGACAATTCTATGTTTTGAAACCATATGCATCATTCTTGTTTTTAAAGATTATTAGAACATGTATAAACATTTCATGAATCACTCTTAAAGAGAGTCTACCCGGTACAACATGCTCTTTTTTGAAAGCTAATACAACATGCTCTTTAACAAGTAGCTATATGGCTAACTTGATATCCAACGACCCATAAGATTTAGTTATTAGATATCACACTGATGAAGTCCCACTATATTAATATTATCTCATTTCCAAAATAAATTTTAGCTAGGGGTATCAAAAATATTTTATTCTGGCCAACAATTGAATTTCACCATCGAGTTTTTTATATTCAAAATCATATTCCTTTGGATTGATAATTGTAGATGACTCTTATCATGACCCTTCCCATCACATAAGCAAATGGAGAAAAATGATTTTATTATTGAATTGAAACTTACAATATATCCTTGTCACACTCATCAGGTATTTATCTTCTGGGGTGTAATAGACCAACAATCAAATTATCATTCCAACAAATTGGAAGGCATGAAAAGAGCATAAACTCTAAATTTTCATAGAATTCCAGCCAAGACCCATTTAATGAAAAAACTATGTGAAGTCACACACCCATGTATAATTATAAAAATACAAAACTAACTAATTATATGTAAGTTTGAGAAAAATAAAATACTGTCTATTTCTAATTGAAATAGTTTAATACATATAATATCAATTCATTGAATACAACATGCCTAACAAATTTAAACGACTCAAAATGATGTAATGAATTTAAATGGGTTGAAATTAGGCTTATGATTGATTCAAATAGTTGCATGTCCCATTTATAAATTGGACTACAACTGCTAGTATTATCTTGATGTAACCAATGTAAATCTAGGTCTAATTGAATGTAGTTGAACTAGCAACTGAAATGGAGGAGAATCAGCATTCCAAGCCAGCTTAAATATACAAACTCATCTATGCGGATTATTGATGGTAGCTATGCAATTTAGCAAGTTGTGATACCAATATTTAAATTACATCAAAACCTAATGCAAACCTCATGTCAAGAATTTAAGAATGGTCTAAGGAAAAGACTTGAAATGAGACACAATTTCGTATTACATCAAATCCAAAAAGACAATATTTAATTGCACTAGATAGAAAAAAAGTTTAATATAAGAGATTATACCTAAAAAGTTAGTTAGTGACACAAGATACCAAACAAGAAGACAATGATTTATATGGCAACGATATCGAGAGAGAGCATTTCTATGGTACAATCATGTATTTTTTTGGAGGTCATAGGACTAAGACACACAACTTCTAAGCGTCTTGAGGCCATGGATGATTTGCAACGGACTTTTGATCTGGTTATGACGTTCCTTTTGTGCTTCCTTTCTTGGTTTGTGCCTTTGTGGATGGGCTGTTTTCCTCTCCCGTGCGACTTTAAGAGTTGATATGTTTTTTCTTCTTCTTCTATGGTTGGTTGTTTGGTTAGCGTTAGATACTTTTAAGGGGAGCCCGTTATGTTGTATAGAGGGGCGACAATTGAGGGTCTTAGTTGGCTGGCGCCTCCACGTTTATGATGTTTTTCGATAGATATGTGTCTTAGCCTGCTCTTAGCTTCAGGATGACTACGATAGACTCCAAAGTTAAATTTAAAAAAAAATCAAGAAGGCGCCTACGCATAAATAGTCAAAAGACATCAGCAAGACATGTTAGGTGAACACCACTAGATTAGTTATAATTAATTCAAACATGTGAAGTAAATACTAAACTAGTATGGTATTTTTTGGATAAATAATATTCAATATCCACATCTTGTCTAGTTCTTGTGTATTTATTGGGTAAAATTAGCGCTAACGACTGTGGGCGATATGAAAAGCCACATTAAGCCATTAAAAGTGGAGTCATACCGATTCTCCCACTCATACTTTACTAGGAGTACATTTTTTAGAACCTCTATTCCAGGTTCTGGTTAGCGCTACTTTCTTCCCGGTCCAAACGGGGGAGGGAATGGAGTCCTCACTGAGAAACTACCGAGACCGAGGTACAAGTCCCTAAAACTAGCCGAAAGGAGGTGCTAGTCGCTGCTGGCTGTTGTGCCTCACTGGGCCAAGGGGCTCAAATTGTACTTCGCGAGGCAATGGTCAGATCTTCCCGGAAGTGTGCGATTCTCCTAACTAATTTATATTTCCTCAGGATTGCTACTCTGCGGTTTCGCTTCGGAATTCATCGATCAATCTACAGCAGCTCACAGCCTATAGAAGAAAACCTTCCTCACTGCGGCGATAGCACTACTCGATTATGCCGGCTACTGCGCCGGCGCGACTGGAAAGCCCTCCTGGTTACATCCGATATACCTGACATTTTGAACCCGGAAGCTGTTTTCGCCGTCCTCTGTAACCGGAATCAGGTAGTGGATTCCAGGCGTCTCTTAGAGTTCTTCTATTGGTCGGAGGCCCAAATGAATATTCCCCATAAACTGGATTCTTTTTCCATTATGGCTATTATCTTATGTAACTCTAGGTTGTTTGGTTCTGCAAACGGAGTTCTAGTACGAATGACTGGAGCCTATCCGCAAGTTTCTTCAGTTCTAGATTCTGTAATTAGGTGTTGTAACGAATGGCAAAACTTTGATATGATGGTTTTTGATGTACTCGTCAACACCTACAAAAAGATGGCCTCTGTAAGCAAGGCAGTTGAAGTAGTCTTGCTTATGAAAGGTCGGAGCTTTTCGCCTAGTTTGAAGTGCTGCAACGCGCTTCTGAGGGATCTCTTGAGCGAAAACTCACTGGATTTTTTCTGGGAAGTGTATGACTTCATGAGATGTGCTAAATTGGGTGCTGATGTGTATACCTATTCGGCTTTAGTAAGAGCTCATTGTAAGGCTGGTGACGTGGCTTTAGCAAAGCAAGTACTATTTAGAATGACGGAAGCAGGTTTTGCACCTACTGTGGTGATATATAACGTACTTATTGATGGATTGTGTAAACTAGGAGCTTTTGAAGAAGCGTTGGATTTTAAAAACTACATGACTAAGACAGGTCTGGTGGCTGATTCATTCACTTACACCACATTGATCAATGGCCTATGTAAAGCTCACAAAATTGCAAAGGCAAAAGCTTTGTTCTTAGAAATGTCATCATCTGGGCTAAAGCCTGGTGTGTTTGCTTATACTGCATTAATAGATGGGTTTATCAGAGAAGGGGATTTAGATGCGGCATTCAGGTTGAAGGACAAGATGGTTGCTTGCAATGTTATGCCTAATCTGGTGACATACAATAATCTCATGCTTGGATTATGTAAGATGGGAAAAATGAAGAAGGCTTATGAATTATTGGATGAGACTTTTAAAATGGGATGGATGCCTGATGTTGTAACTTACAATTTGATTATTCAGGGCCATTTTAGAGAAAGGAATATAAGAAAGGCGTTTCAAGTGCTTGATGAAATGTGGAAAAACAAAGTGGCTCCGAATTTATTTACATATGGTGCATTTGTTGATGGTTTTTGCCACTGCGGTTGTTCAAGGGAAGCAATTGATTTCCTCGAAAAAATGGTCACGCGTGATGTGCAACCTAATACTATCATTTACACAATTCTCATTCATGGTCTCCTACTTGAGGGTAAACACGAAGATGCATGCCAGCTATTCGAAAAAATGATCATGAGGAATATGGTTCCAGATAAGCTGTGCTACAATACTCTCATTGAGGGTCTATGCAATCTAGGAAAGATGGATGAAGCAGCACTCTTCCATACTGAGATGCGTGATGCAGGATACACTCCCAATGAGTTCACTTATATGGCTTATATTCATGGCTATGGCAAAGCCGGAGAAGCATATAAAGCTCATAGATATTTTAATGAAATGAATTTCGCTGGTATTCTACCAAACAGTGCCACTTCCACAGCACTCATTGAGGCTCACCTAAAGGCTGGAAATATTCTAATAGCATTGTGTTTATTTTGTTCTATGATAAAAACTGGGGTGAGCCCTGATATTAAAACATACACTGTGCTCATTCATGGCCTGTCAGAGACTGGACGTATCAAAGAAGCTTTACAAGCATTCTCTGAACTTAAAAAGGGTACAACGCCTCCAGATGTCTTCATTTACAGTATTTTAATTTCTGCTTTCTGCAAAAAAGGTGATATAGAAAAAGCTTTCGGTCTTCGTGATGAAATGAATGCTAACAACATAAAGCCAACAATCGTCACCTACAATGCTCTCATCGATGGTCTCTGTAAATCAGGTAACATTGAGAAGGCTCAGGATATATTTCTGGAAATTGCTCGAAACAGCCTAATTGCAAATGTTGTAACTTACACAAGCTTGATTGATGGCTATTGCAAATTAAATAATTTGGCGAAAGCTTTTGGATTGTTCGAGGAGATGCTTTCTAAGGGAATTGTGCCTGATTCCTGTGCTTATAACGTCCTCATTAATGGATGTTGCAAACTGGGTCTAGTGGATAGAGCCACAAGTTTGGTTTCAGAAATGGAAGAGAAGGGTCTATCAGATGTATTTTGTTATAACTCTTTGCTTGATGGATTCTGCAAGATGGGGAAACTGCAGGAAGCACATCTTATTCTGCAAGATATGTTGGCCAAGCATATAATTCCAAGTGCAGTGACATACACCATAATGATAGATGGCTTCTGCATGGAAGGAAAAATGGGCGAAGCATTTTGTCTTTTCCTGGAAATGCAAGGAAAGAACATCATGCCAAACTCTGTCACCTATACTTGTCTTATGAGTGGGTACATTAGAAATGAGAACCTGGAGAAGGCAACTGCTCTTTTTGAAGAAATGGTCGACAAAGGAATTCCACCTGACTTGATAACTTGCTCTGTGATTATTCAAGGTCATTGTAAACAAGGAAATTTGGCTGAAGCTCTTAAACTACGGGAAACTTTTATCACTAAATATTTGTGAATTAGCTTTTGACCATATACAAACTACAAGGTTCTTCAGTGAAGTTGACTGTGACGAAAAATTATATGTAGCCAGAGGCTTTGTTTATGCCGCTCTTCTTTCAGGTGTTCAATTGTACATGAACGCATGAGACAAGAAACATATTGACTTGAGGACGTATGGCCCCTGGACGTATATCTAATTGTTTGGAAAATCAAATTGAAGTGGTTATTGTTTCAGAAAATTTCTCCAGCTTACTGGGTCCTGTAGGCTAAGAAAATGTCAGCTCTCTTTTCAGGTCTACAGTTTCTCTTACTTTATTGCTTTATGTAACTATGGTACAAAACCAAAAGACTGTTTGAACTAGGCCGTTGAGCTGAAATATTCTGGAGGTAAACTATATCTTTGTAGTCTGTTATAGACTTGGAAGGTTAAAATATCTGTGTAGTAATTCTAATCTAGGTTTTTAAACACTACCACCAAGATAGATGGCTAACTCTCTTCACCTTTGTCTCATTATGGGTATCAAAATGTCACTGTTTGCATCACATTGATTTTATTTTATTACTATTATATTGCTCGAGGTGTTTGATTTATCTTTAACTAACACAATGCCAATTACCTTTCTGCAGCTCTTGTTAACCAGTAACCACTGAATGAAGAGTGCGAAGCAGTATGCTTAAAATCAAGTTCAATTGAAAGTCTGGTCAACCGAGATAAGGGGTAGCCGTGGATTGGTGCAAATGCATGTGATAGAATGAAAGCTTTGTTTCTGTTTGAATGTAATTGTTTCTGTGGAAGTTTTTCAACAGCAGATTAGCTACAATCCTGTGGAGTGCCTTGTAGGTTCTGATTAGTCTCTTTGAAATGCAGTTAATTTCATGGAGTGCCCTCTGGTGTATCTTAGGGATATTTAAATTTTCACACTGCCGATGTTTGGAAAGCTTAAAATGCTGGTTAGAAGACAAGTGCAGAAGAGACCACTGGCTTAACTTCCTGTGACCTGGTATCAAGATTTGAAGATCAGAAACCTTCCGAATTCTATGCCACCGGCTATTGGTTGCCAATGATCTTGAAGAGGAGCCAACAGAATTCTCAATATGAGCTGAACCTTAACCACATCAGAAGGGTTGTCAGGTATTCCTAAAGCCATTTTAGATGGATTTTCACTTTCCCATATCTGTTTCTTCTTTTGAATTGCTATATTACTAGTGAAATTGACATGTTCTCTAGAAAAAAAACCGAAACTACTACAGCACTACTGCACACTCATCATCATCATTGTTGGCACCATCTAAGCCTCAATCCAGCCATGTTGGGGTCGGCTCCATGGATCCTCCTTTTCCAAATCTTTTTTATGGGCAATGTTATCAGGACTGGACCGGTCATCGAACCGGTGAGGTTGCTGGTTCGCAGTTAACCGGTCCAATGGGTAGTCCGACGGTTCAACCGCTGACGTCAGCAATGATGCCATAAACAATATTAGTATTCTAAAAATATGGACAAGTTAGATAAGATGAGCAATATATGAATCGGTCCAGCCTACCACAATACTTCAAGAACAATGTTACACTAATAATATACTATCAACTCCCCTCTCTTAGATATTAAATCAACAAACCAAATTAAACTCACAACCCTCATAGACATCACAGTGTTGAACTGTTCGTTTTTTCAGCAATGATGCATTGAATAAAGAAATTGAGAATTAGTTTCATCTAAATCGTGGGGCAGAGACGAATGTTTTACAACAAATAAAAAGAAAACAAGATCATGGTGACATCAATATAGATGAAGCATCAAATATTACATCAAACTAATACAAGTTTACTCTTTGCAGTGAAACATTGACTGCTGAGAATGAGATATGCAGGGGCAACAAGCGCAGATGGAAAAAAATAGGGGGAAAAGGGAAAAGCACGCCTAGCAGTTGGAGGAGAAAAAAAAAATACAAATTACAAACTTACCTGCTGCATCAAAGGAGAATCAGCAACAAAAGCAACCAAAGGCTGCTAGACTGCCTTGCAGGTCCTCAAGCAGCAGCAGGTATCAACGCTGCTCTTTGGAGTTCATGTAGCAGCCACCGCCACAATTGCTGCCTGGTTCAGGTCCTTCGGCAGGTGTAACTCCTGCTATCCGATCAGTGGAGATGTCACGGAAGCAGCAGCTGTAGCTGTTGGGAAGGGGGGAAAGCAGAAATCATAGTGACCAGGAAGGAGAGAAGGTGACAACTGCAGAATCCTAGGGCCGTGCTGCAACAATGACAGATTTAGAAGAGGGGAATCGGGGGTGTCAGGGACTCCTCGGGTTTAAGTGGCATGCATCACGAACATGGTCTTTTAGCAAGAGCAGCAGCAGCCTAAAAAAAATGGTCGATTCTGGCTGACTGGTCCGGTTCCACCAGTTCACCGGTTGGACAGGCCGTTGGCCAGCTCTGTCGGATTTTGGGCCTCAATCCGGGCATTAGGGCTGACCAAGCCAGTTTTGGTACCAATTCCCGGTTCAATTGGTCATACCGGCCAGTCCAAAGCGGTTCTGATAACACTGGTTATGGGCCATTTCTCATCAAGGTGTCATCATCATCATCAACTAAGCCTCAATCCCAACCATGTTGGGGTCGGCTACATGGATCCTTCTTTTCCAATCAACTATGTTATGGGTCATACTCTGATCAAGGTGTAAAGATTCAAAATCTCTCTTTATAAGCTCTTCCCAAGTTAATTTAGGCTGCCTCTGCTTCTTTTACTTGTGCTTGACTCAATAACCTTGCTTCAAATAGATGCATTTGTCGGTCTGCGTTGCACATGTCCATACCATCTTAGACGGCCTTCACGCAACTTGTCCTCGATGCTCACCACCCCCACTTTGTTTCTGATATTGTCATTCCTCAAACAATCTTTTATTGTCTTCCTACACATCCATCTCAGCATACGCATCTCAGCAACATTCATCTTGTTGAAACCTTGTTTCTTCACTGCCCAACATTCACTCCCATATATCATGGCTGGCCTGTAGAACTTGCTTTTCAATCTAAGAGGGATCTTCTGGTCACATACTACTCCAGTTGCACTCCACTTCAACCATCCTGCCGTGATCCTGTGACAAACATCATCTTGAACCTCACCCTTCTTTTAAAAAATAGAGCCCAAGGAAATTTATCACATATTGATACATCCATCACATCCAACTTGACCCCACCATTCACAATTCTAGATTGACTGAAATTGCAATGCATATATTCAGTTTTGCTTCTACTGATCATAAATCCATTGGATTCCAATGTTTTTTTTCAAAGTTCAACTTTATCATTCAATATATCTTTTCTTTCATCAATCAACACAATATCATCAACAAATAACATGTACCAAGGGATATTATCTTGAACATGCTTTGTCAACTCATCCCTAGCAAGAACAAATAAGTATGGACTGAGTACCGATCCTTGATGTAGCCCAACGACAATAGAAAAAGTTTATGTCTCTCCTCCAGGAGTCATAACACTTGTAGTTGAACCATCACACGTCTTTAATTAAGCAATGTATTGGATCGACACACCCTTTTTATGCAAAACCCTCCATAACACTTTCCTGGATACTCGATCATAGGCCTTTTCTAGATCAATGAATAGACAGTTTAAGCCTATCAATGGATATCTAGGCCTAGATGGGAGTGCCTACAATTATGGAAGTAGTCATAGGTTTCCCACGGATTGATGATCTCCCAAGTAGATGCTTAAGGATCTAGGATGCTAAAAGTGCCGAGAAAGTAGTTATTCATACTAACATATGTTTTCAGGCTTGCCACAATAGATGAAAATTACAAGTAAAAAGCGAAAGATTTGTGCAGAAGAGGATTTATCAATAACATAATAATTCAGTTTCTGTATAAACCCGAGTCTAGGATTTATCTTTTTATATCTTCTAAGATATTTTTGATGTTTATAAATTTAGTTAATTGCTAGTTATTTATTTCACCTCAATTTTTGTTGTTCAATTACTTCAATTTAGCTCTAAAAAAATGAATTCTTGAGATTCTAAGTTCTCAAGGGATCAACACTTTGCTTCTCACTATATTACTCGAAATGGTGTGTATTAGAGTCTGTTTAATTAAGCTGTTTAGTCTATTTGTAATATGGGCCTGTTGTGTCTTGGCCAATTAGGGTTTGTCTTGAGGCTGTATGCTTCCCCCTTATCCTATATGTAGGAGAGGGGGCTGCCAGCCCCCTCTCCTATATATAGGATAAGGGGGAAGCAGGCAGCCCCCTCTCCTATATATAGGATAAGGGGGAAGCATACAGACTCAAGACAAACCCTAATTGGCCAAGACACAACAGGTCCATATTACAAATAGACTAAACAACTTAATTAAACAGACTCTCTAATACTCCATTAGGGTATCAATTTGATGAATCACAGAGGTATCAATTTGATGAATCAAACATGAAGCTTTGCGAGAGGATTATTTAGCAAAGGCTACGATTGATTACACAAATATCAGACAACCAGTTTGGTTTTCTGCCTGGAAGATCAACAATTGATGCTATTTTTTTGATAAGGAGGCTTATGGAGAAGTACAGAGAAAACAAAACATCTAAGAAGTTTGATGCTTGTGTAGAACAATTCAGGCAATATCTCTGCGCAAAACGAGATCAATATATCAGAGATCCACAGATGACAATTAACAACCAATCATGTCATAAAACACAATACCTGGCTAAATCCTAGTCCAAGAATTGGAAATGAAGCTTTCATCACAAAGAATCAATACAAGAACAAGTTTCAATAGGTATGGCAACAAGATGAAGGAGTAAAATTGAGATTCTCTACAAGATCTAAGGCACCGCAGAGAGGCTATAGATTAATCTATGATTGCTCTCCATTTTCCAGTGTCGATGCTTCAAATTTTCTGCTGGAGGCTGCCAAGGGTATCCCTAGCTCTAGGGTCCGACCTTTCCTTTTCTATCACTTTACGACACCTTATGTATGCTAGGAGGAAGTAACATGTTAACAACATAAGGTGCTTTGGACGAAGATTGCAGGCACATGAGAAAAAGCAATTCTTATTAGCAGCCTACATTATGATCAGAATGCATCATTGCAGGCTGGTTGTAATGACATCTGATCATCTTTGATGTGGTTTGGGCACTGATTACGACACTTCAAACACATTATAGCTAGGCTGTAATCATGTTGGAAATTTTTCCTGATTCAAGATATGCTGCTACAAGACTTGTGATGGAGCGCGCACGTCATCTTCATTTAAGCCTCATTCCCAGACATATTGGAGTTAGCTATAAGAATACTCCTTTTCATTCAGCCCATTATGGGACTGAATATTTTATGGCTACCTGGTGAACTACCACCTACTCCCGTCCTTTATCCTGACCTGGGACCAGCTACATTTGCACATAGGCGGAGTTAAAGAAGTACAGATGTTCCTGATAAATTTCTCTGGGTCTTTTGAGCTAACAACATTCTGGCCCGCAATGCATATTTTGGTTTGGCCTATATTTTGAGTCAATAACATCTTCACTCTGTCTACAAGGTTTACAAAACTGGTACCTGTTGGATGCAGTTTATGACATTCAAATGGTCCACTGCTTAGTTCTCGGCCTGACGATTCCACTTCAACATGCATTTTCTTGATTAGTTGTCTTTTTCTTCATCCTGAAAGAGAAATTAGAGCAAAGAGGAACGATCCTCCAACAATGCTAAAATAAAGCAAATTAAACCTATTGCTGGGTTTAGAAAAAAGATATTGTTAAATCATGTGTATCACTACCACTTACCAATAAGACCCAAAGTAGCTAAAGCACAATATGGTAAAACTCGGGTCCTAGAGAAGGTAGAGGGTCAAGTCCAACCACATGGTTCTTTTGCCCTTGATGCTCAACATTCAATCTTGCCAAACTTTAAAGATGACATCAGTTCTCATGTTTCTAGAATTTTCCTCTTTTTTTTCACATTCATATGCCATAGATGCCAGTCTTGTCCTCTCACTTCTCCTTCAAGGCCCCATTCAGCACTAACACTCATTTACAAGTTGAACATCTCTCATCCTATTGAGTTCTCTATCCATGCACGAGATCCAGATGACATCCTCTTTTTGCCAACACATTGCTTGTAGGATCAGTCAGTTCCTATAACATATGTTGTCATTAGAATCAGATGATGTATATTGGAGTCGCAATATCTTACGAGCTTGAAAATTTTGAAAACTAGGCACACTTACTATAGTAATATATCTGAGTTTTCCTTTCCTACAACATACATGTGTTATAGCAACTCTCATCATGTAGTGGGATAGGGATGGCTTCATAGGAGTAAACCTATACATGATCACTCATCATTTGTAGCCAACAAAATTACTTGGATGTGGGTTTCCTTTATCCTTCTTATTCTGGTGTTAATTATCATTTCTGTTGATTCGTGGGAGGCATAGTTGTCTAGGCATCTATGAGCAGGATCCTAAGGCTGGGGAACCGAGGCACTCCTGTGTTATTTTTATAATTTATGTAGATAGTTTATATAATTTAATATAGAGAGGCGTCATAGCTCATACTTTGTTTCACGAGTTGCACTTTTTTCCTACCTGGCTACATTCGGTCTTTCAGATTACATTCTATGACAATATGCTAGTATAACATATTATATTTGCAAAACAAACGTAACTCAACATACACACAAAATGAGTTAGGTAACATAAAATTGCCACACACACATTGTAAAGGATATGTATGTATGTATATTATTAAGTGTTTGTATTGGTTTAAATATGAAATCCATCTAGATCACACCTAATATAGCCTAAATTAGACCTAGCATGCCCCAATTTCACCTAAATCATACGTATATGTCCGTATCGGACATAAATTGACCTAAATCAAGAAAAACTATCCGTGTTAGCCCTAAAATAACCTCATATGAACTAATTTGACGTGATATAAACATGAACCATATTTAGCCTTAACATGACCTAAATTGAGCATGCATGGTCCTAGGCGCCCCATCTACTCCAGTTGTGAACCTAGGCGCCCAGACTCATACTAATCTAAAGACTAGGCCATCTAGGTGAATGCCTTAATAAATATGGCTAAAGAGGGATTTGGTGGGGGTTCTAGACGTACATGAAGAGGGTGGTGGCCTCAGAAGCTCTAGTTACAACCAAAATATAATAACAGGAGCAATGAGCCAAATCAACGACACCATGACACCATATTGCTAGACAAATGGAACATTTTATACAGATAGACCAGGCTTTATGTGGCTTTCGAATATCCCATCCTACATATATAACCTGAAGAACCCCTTTTGTTTACCTACTCCGATTTGTTGTTTTTTAAAGAGCATCTTTAAAGTAAATGTTTATTAGGAACATGCCCTATACCACCAGCCAATGTCATTAGAACATAGCTAGAAAGGGAGAGTGGCCCTCCCTACCATGGCCCAAATAACATGTTATTTTCTATAAAAGGAAGTGGATCAATATGCCAAGCTAGGTTGTGCAACTCCACAACATAAAACAAGACAAGAAAACTATGACTGCATTCCATTGGGGGAGGAGTTAGGGTCTTCAAGCAATTCTGAGTGTAGGATATGTGATTTTTTTTCTTTCCTTTGATGTTGATAGTTTTATTTCATTTTCATAAAGTCTTTGGAGCTTTCTAGCAGCTGTAAAGCTAACTGTTTTCTTCATATCTTGTCCAGGATATTGCGTCCATGCACCCACAAAGTAGCAAGATGCATATCTGAGGCAACATTACTTGTCAGCCTTGTTATTCAATTTCTTGTTAAGGGTTTTCTTGGATGTTCAAGTTAATGGAAATCAAATCTATACGCTATTTTTTATTCTCCATTTTTGGGGTGCTGAAGGTTGTTTCTCTTGATAGAGTGATAATTTTCTCATGTTTGTTAGAGCATGGCAATATATCAGCTCGATAAGTATGTTCCATTGGGTTTACAAAGAATACCATATTTCCACAGAAGGTTTTAGTGTTCGCAGTGTGGGGAAAACACTTGTGGACTGTGCATTAGTGTAATATTTATAAATAAAGAGATGAACACACTCCATGTAGAAGCGGTTCACTCCAAAGAGTCTATGTATGACATGGATCCTTACAGGAACTTTGTTGTAGCGTCCCTACCAAGCGATACACTGCTTTAGCATCCATGTGCAGTGATAGATAAGGGGTTTCACTTTCAAGAAAGCGGCGTCCATTTGATTTGAAGGACAAGGGTTGTTCCATGCCTTAGGCTAGTATGGGTTAAGAAACTAGTCCTACTACATCGTTGTCGCTTGGATGTAGTGAACATGTGCAAGGGATCCATTTCGGATGGAAGTAGATGAAGAAGCAAGTTCAAGACAAAAGGATTAAAGTGAGATCTTGGAATATTGTCTCTTTGACATAAAAGTCTTTGGAGATAGTGGATTGGGACCATGATTAGAAGAAAGTCAATATTGTGTGTATTAGATACACCTTGAATCCTAACCCTTCTATGATTCTCTGGTTTGTGTTTGATCTCATACCACCAATGCAGGACGGAGGTCTTATTGCTTAGTTAGTGGTTGGGAGTCCAGGGAGGCTGCCCCTAGCGAGGTACCCCAACCCAAAACAAATTTAGAAATTGGAGTCTTTATCCTTGTTTATAACCTCGTGTTGGATTTTACTCTATATGGGAGTGTTTTTTAGGGCGCACGAATATGGACTCTATGGTTGGAATTCTGTAAGGGATACCTATCGCCTTTCGGTTTCTTAGGTGATCTCTCTTGTAACCTCAATTTAATATAGTGATGAAATTGCAGCCACCCATGTGTGTAGCCTGCTTTGGGTGAACCACATAAATTTTGTGTTCTTGAATGATGCATGCTTATTATTTCTGCTCGATTATGTTGCTTCTACGCGTATCAACATTAGTTTTTCACAACATCGTACTTGCTTGAAAGTGAGTAGATCGAGGAATGATGTAGAGAGATTGGAGACACAAGGTACAACATCTGGTATACAATTATTGACACTAGAAATGATGTCCGCATTATCGTTGATGAGATGTTCAAGGATGATGACATCAATGTCACAAGGATGGGTGATAGAATCATAAGTATTAAGCTTGTTCTTGGGAGAAAAATGTTAATATTTCCAGTGCTTATCTCCCCCCCCCCAAAAAAAAAAAAAAAAAAAAAAAACATACGTTGGCCTTAGCAAGGAGGCTAAGAATGATTTTTGGGTGCCATGGATGAGTTAATGCTAGGAATACTGATAGAGGAGAAGATCATCGTCATTGGTAGTCATTTTAATGTCCAAGTGGGGAGTAGCATGTTGGTTATGAGAGAGTTACAGTGGTTTTGGATACAATAGCAGGAATGGAAGAGAATGGATATTAGATTTTGCACTTGCCTATGAAATAATTTTGACAAACACCCATTTTAAGAAAAGAGATTCTCATCCGATTACTTCCTAGAGCTGGTGCAAGTGTAACCAAATTGGTTACTTTCTTCTTAGGTGGGTGGGCCAAAAGTATGTAAGGATTGTAAAGTGATTCCTGGAGAAGAACTCACCACCCAAAATAGATTGGTGGCTTTGGATATCAACATGTAGATCAACAAAAGTAAGCATAATAGATACCGCAGTAGAGGAATCAAGTGGTGAAATCTTAGAGGAGAAAAGAGTTGATCTTTTATGATAAACTTTCAAGGAAGACACTTGGAACTTAGACTCTCATGTTTACACTGTGGCATTATTGCACTCTTTTATAACAAGAAATGCCAAGGAAATTTTTGCGGAATCCAAAGGTTATGACTTGTGGGCCTCCAAAGAAAGAGACTTGGTGGTCGAATGATGAAATACAAAAGGCTATTAAATCAAAAGGAAATTTATAAGAGCTTGCCAAAATCTTGAGATGATGCATGCATCTTTCTAGAGATGCAAGCTAGCAGAGAAAGAAACTAAGAAAGCAGTTCAAGAAGCAAGACTAAATACTTTGAAGAGACATATAAGAAGCTGGATACTAGAGAAGGTAAAAAAAATATTAAATGTCAAGTATAAGACAAAGGAAAGGAAGAGACTTGGGCCAAGTAAATGGTGAAGAATGAAGATGATCAGTTCTTTGTGAAATATAAGATTGGATTGAATGCAATCGGATGAATACAAGACTGGACGCCCTCTCCTTTATATAGGAGAAGGGAGACACCCTAAGACTTAGGGCGCAAGTAATCTAAACGGGATGAAATACAAAAGCCCACTAACTAATTAACCTATTAACTAAATAGGCTAATATAGACACTACTCCTCAAGCTGGAGCATGGGTGAAACACGTCCAAAGCTTGGAGGTTACAAGACTCGATAAAATGCTAAAAGATAAATATCACTCCCCATACAAAATTGATACTCCCCCTTAATTAATACTCCCCCTGAATCATATGATGACAAGGCATCTCTTCTTTGAAATTGTATTCTGCAGGCTGGAGATCCTCGAGCTTTGAAGGTCTTTGGAGTGCATCTGGAATGAAGAGCATATGAAGAATGGAACCTGAATACTGCAACAGTAATTCGCTACTTGGAGCAGACGATCTTCAACACCATCACTACGTCATCTTCATTGGATTGCGTACTTAACACGGCACGAACACGGATGCCCAATGTAGATGTAGCAGTAGCGGAGTCTTCGAACTGTCTGAGAAGATGTGCATAACGTGGCACGAACATGAACAGACGATATGCTGGTGATACGATGCAGGTACCATGACTCTATCGCATGAACCTTGGGGGCTTGACAGGAAAAGAGATATCATCCATCAAGGAAAGTCTCAAGAAGATCAGTAACAGGTGATGTCGAAATAGCAGGTGCGGCTCGGAGAAGACGTGATGAAGCAGCTCGGTGAAGATAAACTGGATGAATCAACCTTGCAGAATTAGATCGGCAGGCTTGTTGAGTTTCTGAAAAATCTGAAGAAGCACCCTCTGTCTCATGTGAATGCAGCTGAAGTACACCATCAACACCTGACGTACATAACGCGGTACGAACGCGGATAGCTCAGTGTTGATGCTGAATGAAGATCCTTCATTGCTGTCTGGAATTAGAAAACGGATGTGCTGAACAATGCGAAGCTCCATGAAGATAATATCCTGGAACATATATAGACTGAATACATATATCATCTCTTCTCATACTCTCTCTCTCTCATACATATTCTCTCACTCTCTCTCTCTCTTCTCATCTCTTCCTCTCCTCTCTATCCCCCCTGCACACCAAATACGACGAGAGTGCGTGTTTGGTGTGGAATCTTAGAGAATAAAAGACGGCTAATTGATCTATTAGATAGGAGAAACCCTGCTCCTATAAATAGGAGAACATGGAAGCGTACAGGACATAAGACAACTCTAATGGGCCAAAACACTTAGGCCCATATTACAAACTAATAATAAAACACTAACTAAATAACTCTCAACACTCCCCCTCAAGCTGAAGTTGGGAGAATCCCAAATCAGCTTGCAAACAGAGAGTTGGACTAAGAAAAGAAAGAAACAGAATAAAAAAATAAACCAAGCCATACATAGTTTTCTCTCCCTCAATATTCATTCAGACAATAAACTCAAACATTCATACACTCCCCCTCAAGTAAATTCTCTAAGCAAGCAGGTCACAGAAGCTTCTCGATCATCTGGAGCAGAAATAAGCAGCAACACGATCATCTGGAGCAAAAGATAAAATAGCTGATAGGCACCAGGTCTTCATCAAAGTCGTTGTTGTAGTAGCCAGAGAGTGTTGGGTCACAGTGGCAGAGTAGCAGAGAGTGCTGGATCACAGTAGTAGTAGTCAACGTACAAATAAAGTACGGACGGGTCAACGTGCGAAACAGAGCACGGACGAGCCAGAGAGTGCTGGTACACAGAAGTAGAGAGTCTGATGTGCAAACAAGGCACAAACATGCCAGAGAGTGCTGGTGCATAACAGCAAAAGTCGACGACGTAGGCAGATAGAAGACCAGTGTACAAAGTAGCAAGCAAATAAATAACTCCAGTATGCAATGTAGACGAAGCTCCATGTAAAGTCACAACAAAAGTCTTCATCATCTTCCCTCTTCATAAAATATTCATCACAGTAGTGAGCGTCAAAGTCCAAAGAGTGCTGGTTCACAGATTCCAGAGAGTGTTGATCCACAGTAGAAAGTCAACGTGCAAAATAGAGCACGGAAAACAGATAGTGCAGAAGCACAAAGCAACGGGTAAAATGTGCTAATCATAGCACAAGTAGTATCAATGACGTCCAAATATGTAACTTCATAGCAGCGTTTGAGGTAGATGATGAATAATCAATAATAGCAGCAGAAAATTTCATATAATAGCAACACAATCATGAACAAGCCGCATAACAATAGATGGTCTTAAAGAATAAAAGACGACTAATTGTTCTATTAGATAGGAGAAACCCTGCTCCTATAAATAGGAGAACAGGGAAGCGTACAGGATATAAGACAACCCTAATGGGCCAAGACACTTAGGCCCATATTACAAACAAATAATAAAAACACTAACTAAATAACACTCAACACTCCCCCTCAAGCTGAAGTTGGGAGAATCCCAAATCAGCTTGCAAATAGAGAGTTGGACTAAGAAAATAAAGAAACAGAATAAAACGATAAACTAAGCCCATATAAGAATTTTCTCCCCCTCAATATTACATTAAAGCACTCAAACACTCAGACAGACGGATCCACATAGAAGTAAAATGAACACCATATAGTAACAAAAGGATCCATATATCAGTAGTATAAGTGGCATGAAGATCCATGTAGCAGCATAACTGAATTCTTCTTCTTCTTTCTTCATCTCTCCTCCGTTTCTCCCCCTCACACCAACCACGGAGAAGATCAACGGTTGGGGTGGACAAACATAAGTTCCATTGGATTTAGGAAATCAAACAAAAGAGTTGCAAGTGGTGTAAAACCTCACATAATCAAAATGTGGACCATGGTGTGCGGATTATCCAAGGCAGCCATCTTAGCAGCAATAGCATTCGAGCAGTAGCAGCGACAAATAAATGGTATTTGTAGCAGCAGCAAAAAAGAAAAACACAGCAACGCAATTGCAGTAGCAGTAGAGGGCTTAAAGGCCAAACTATTCTACACGCTGCTACAGTACCAGCAACAACATAGAGGTTAGAAGATCAAACTCCAGCTCATTCCATAGAGATCTGATGGTTTGGCAGCTAAGGTAGGAGATGCTCAAGACATAGATGACCTAAATGGAGCAGGTCCTAAGGAGAGGCAACACCTTGGTAGGCCGTAATTGAGCCGGAGATCAAGAGCAGGGACAAACCTGTACAGACGGCCAAAAAAAAAGATGCAATAACTACTTCTCCAAGGCATGTGGAAGACTTCTCCCTATCCTAGAAGCCGCTAAGGTGTTGAGGAAGAGAAGGGGGGCACTGGAGGCTGGCAGAAACCATGAAGGAGAGGACCGGAAGCTCCCAAAATCCCGCCGTGCTACAGTAACGTACTGTAGCAATACGCCAGATCTGAAGGAAAGGGCGCCCGAAGCAGCAGAAAATGAAAGATATGATATAGAGAAGCATGGGGAAACAATCTCCAGTCAAAGTAGAAATAATAAGAGCGTCAACAACAGAAAAAGAAGGAGAGGAAGGAGCAACAAATGCCATGGATTGATGAGTGGACAAGGCCTGCGGGCGGTCAATAATGAAGAAGGGGCCGCCCGCCGGCTACTGCTCTCTTTTTTTTTCTTTTTACTTGACGGCTAGGGTTTCAGATCTCTACTCTGATACCATCTTAGAGAATAAAAGACGGCTAATTGATCTATTAGATAGGAGAAACCCTGCTCCTATAAATAGGAGAACAGGGAAGCGTACAAGACATAAGACAACCCTAATGGGCCAAAACACTTAGGCCCATATTACAAACTAATAATAAAACACTAACTAAATAACTCTCAACATGGAGAAATGGACATATGATCCCCTGCACTATGGAAAGGGAAACACACATGATATGGGTGGGTGGGAAAGGAATTGGCGGATTTGAGAGAATTTTGTGTATATGGAGATGTATAATATGTGGAGAATGAAACCGATAACTGGAGAGAATATGCTAAATGGGTCAATGTACATAATGAATATGGGGGGAATTAATAACTGGGAGTAGACAGATGGGAGGTGATGGTGGAGTGATGAAGATAGTCGGGAAGGTGATGAAGAACATCAGCTTGCAGGATGTAGCAAAAAAAAGGCCGGATTATGTCACTCAGTTGATGTAGCACTTGGTCATAACGGAGGAGATGACAAAGGGTCTCCTGCACGACTCCGGAGATATTGCATGCCAAGAGGATGCATGCACAGCCAAGGGCGGAGCCTCTACACGAGCGACGATGAAGGCTGATGCTGAGGACGTCAGGAGATGGCCTGTGCAGAACTCGGTACTACCGAGTTGATGTCGGTTGTACTGAGATCTTTTTGGACGGCGGGTAGCAGGTTGGCGACGGTTGATTGCTGCTTGATGGCGATGATGGCTGCTGCTTCTGCGGTTGGCGACGCCTATGATGCTGCTGCTAGATGGTGACAGTGGCGTTGATAGGCGGCAAAGGCGTAGAGATGGCTTCTTGGAGGCCGACGATTATGGCTGTTTGCTGGCGGCAGGATTGCTGCTGGACGGATGCCGATCGGAGGCGCTGGGAATATAGCGACACTGCTACTGTTCGTGGAATACGGGCAACAGAGGTGGAAGGCGGCGGATAATGATGCATCGATGGCAGTGGATATGTGATGGCCGGAAAGGATATCACCGACGGTAAGGTTTGGATTTGGAAAACATAGATCGTAGGTCGGGAATTAACGCCGATGTACTGATCTATGTGAAAGTGGAAGGAGAGCCATGGAGGCCGGAATTGCCTAGCGGGCAGCCGACCTAAGCCATGGCAACGGCGGCGGCCGCCCGCATGCTGGGGTTCTTCCCCTCAGTTGCTTTTTGGAAAAGAGCGACGACGGCTAGGGCTGCGTGCGCACCGGAAAGGAGAGGGAGGAGGGGCGGCGACTAGGTTTCCTTCAGGAGTGAACACGCTCTGTTCATGCAGGAATTACTGTTCACTCCGTCGTACTGTTCACCGCCGGAGTTAATGTTCACCAACAGAGTTACTGTTCACACCGTCGTTACTGTTCACGGCTATGATACCATGTGAAATATAAGATTGGATTGAATGCAATCGGATGGACGCCCTCTCCTTTATATAGGAGAGGGGAGACGACCTACGACTTAGGACGCAAGTAATCTAAACGGGATGAAATACAAAAGCCCACTAACTAATAAACTAAATAGGCTAATATAGACTATCTAACAACTATTAAATCAAAAGGAAATTTATAAGAGCTTGCCAAAATCTTGAGATGATGCATGCATCTTTCTAGAGATGCAAGCTAGCAGAGAAAGAAACTAAGAAAGCAGTTCAAGAAGCAAGACTGAATACTTCAAAGAGACATATAAGAAGCTGGATACTAGAGAAGGTAAAAAAAATATTAAATGTCAAGTATAAGACAAAGGAAAGGAAGAGACTTGGGCCAAGTAAATGTTGAAGAATGAAGATGATCAGTTCTTTGTAAAAGATGGCAATACCAAGAATCAATGAAAAACTACTTTCATAAGCTTTTCAACAGAGATACTTTTAGTAATATAATAGAATCGTAGGACTTGAATATAAGAGATATCACTTACAAACGACAAACGAGTTACACATTATGTCAAGAATGCTTTGAAAAAGATGAAAATGTGAAATGCATGTGGGCTAGGCAATATCTCTATTAAATTATGGAAGAGTATGGGTAAATGAATGAGAATTGTGGTTCACAACTTTTTCAATAAGATTATCAAGATCAAGGATATACCGGATGAGAGGAGAAACCATACCATATTCCCCGTCTACACTACAAAAACAACATAAATGATCAAAGCTGCTCAATCTATAGAGGTATTAAGTTGATGAGTCACACTATGAAGCTTCGAGAGAGGATTATTTAGAAAAGAATAGGAGCTATATAGATGTCAAACAACCAATATGGTTTCATGTGTAGTAGATCCACTATATTTGATGTATTTCTTGTAAGGAGGTTTATGGAAAGGTAAAGAAAAAACAACAAAGATCTTATTATGGTTTTTATTGATTTGGAAAAGGCTTATGATTGAGTACCCATGGAAGTGTTGTGGTGGGTTTTAGAGGAAAAAATGTGTCAACCCGATACATTGAATCAATTAAAGACATCTATGATACCTCAGCTGAAAGTGTTACAACTCCTGGAGGAGAAACACCAAGATTTCCTATTACAATTGGGGTGCATCAAGGATCAATGCTGAGCCCATATCTATTCATTTTTTTGTTATGGATGAGTTGATGAAGCATGTTTGTGACTATCCCTTGTTGCCTGTTATTTGTTGATGATACTGTGTTGATTGATGAAAATAAAGAAAGATTGAATGATTAAGGCCAAATTTTGGAGAACTACATTGCAGTGTAATGAATTTAAGATCAGTAGAAGCAACAATTTATGCTAGAATAGAATTACGAATGGTGATCCCAAGTTGGATGAAGTGGATATACCAAAATGTGATAAGTATCGTGACCCAGACTCTTAATGTTCAAATGAATGACGGTGTTCAGGATGACTATTAGAGAGTCTTGTTAATTTGGTTAATTAAGTTTATGAGTCTAATTGTATATGAGTCTAAGTGTGTCTTACCCATTAAGGTTTAGTCTTGAGTCTGTATGCTTCCCCCTTTTCCTATATAAGGAGGGGGATTCCTCTTATCAATATATCGAATAGGCGTCTTATTCTTTGACATTGTGTCAGAGCAGTGATCCAACCCTATTCCTAGAAGGGAAAAAAAGTTCCTTCCGCCTGCAGGCGGCAACCACCCTTCTTGGCTTGGTCGCCTACTGGGCCTCCACCTAACCTCCGTAGCTTGGATTCTCATCCTTGTTTCTCGATCTTTTGATCGATTGCCTTATTCTTTAAGAAAGTTTTCACCAAGCTATTGCTCGTCCCCCAACGGTCAGACGCCTCCTTGCCTATTGCTCATGTCGTCATCTACCTTTGTCCGTACTGCAACCTTTCACTATTTCTGTTCTCAGTGACTCCGTTTCCGCACGCTAGCCCAACACCCCCACCACTACTGCTTATTATCTTGCTGCCGCCCAGCCAACTCCCCTTCCTAATTATCCCCTTCACGTCCTAAATCCACCGTCAACAACTGCCCATCCACTTACCCTCCACGAAGCGACATCACCCACCCAACAAAACAGACCGTCTCCCCCCCTATGACGAACACCCAACAACAAATAAAGACTATGATTGATCAGCGATTCTACTGCCGTCGTTATCTTAAGGTCTCCGATCATCACCGAACAAGTCCCTAGGGCCCATCACTCTTGTATCTACCGATTTCAACGACATACTGGCTGTGAGCTAGAAACTATGGACACTGTCTAACCATGGAAGTTGTCCCTATTCAAGAGGCACATCGTATTCCCAGACCACATCGTCAAGGTGGATTGTCTGGACACCTTACGAGTTGAATATAATTGACGTAATGTGTGGGTTCAAATGCCTACGGCAACAAGGTTCCGTGGAAATAGAAACGACATGGCAAGTCTTCACACCTTGTTTCTGTGTCCCCAACCCAAAGGCAAATGCCTAATACACGACTCAATGCACCAATATGAAATTTTATAGTGTTTCTCAGAACAAGATGTACAAGTAATCAAGTTCATGCAGATTTCAAAAGGGCAAACGCCTAATACACAATTTCCCGAACTACAACTATCACTAGTTGTTCCTTTTAAAAGTTCGGCTCCCTTGTTTCTTGTTTGCTTTCATGCATATCTATTCGTTATCTACTGATTTGGTATGAAGAAGATAAAACCAACAGCTACTTGCCTTTCATCTACGTGGTATCTTCTTGATACCTTTATTTATTTGGATATTAGTGGATGCATCTGTTTCTTTTTGTCCCTTTATTAGAATGAACCAACTATAAAGTTGTTCTCTCTCTATACTTTCCATTATCTTTCTTTGGATTGTTTTATGTTTTCTCCACCCCAACCACTCTTGGTTCTTTCCGTGATTGGTGCGAGGGGGAGAAATAGAGAAGAAATGAGATGAAGATGGAAATTTTTTGCTTCTATCTATATATTTGTGGATCTGTATGCACTTCTTGAAGAGTTTATGGACTTCTACTATTGATATTTGCATCTGAAAAATCTTTTGTTGATTATATACTTCTTGGAGTACATACTATTTGGAGCTTCATGTCTATTGCTTGTTTCTTCAAGCTGATGGTCTTCTATCCGGCTACACCGACACTACTTTCTACTTTTTGTCTGTGCTTTATTTGCGCGTTGACATTGTCCATACTTTAGCATGTTGACTCTTTAGTTGTCCGTGCTTTCTATGCACGTTGACTACTACTACTCTGAACAAGCACTCTCTGGACTTTTCTACTGTGAATCAACACTCTCTGTACTTTTCTATCGTGAACCAACACTCTTTGGACTTTTCTACTGTGAACCAACACTCTCTGTACTTTTCTACTGTAAACTAGCACTCTCTGGACCTTTCTACTGTGAACCAACACTCTCTGGATTGCGACGATAGTGACTGTGGTGAAGATTATGTGCCGTGCTACTATTTACTACTACTCCAGATGCCACTTCTTTTGATCAAGAAGCTTCTGCTACATGTTTGCGATCTGCACCTGCGACATGCAACATAATTCAGATTCGACCTATTTGCAGACTTGCTTTGTGCTATCTACTTGAGGGGGAGTATTGGAGTTTTTGAGGGATGAGCGTTTCATTGTAATCTTGAGGGGAGAATTTCTTGTAAGGGCTTGGTTTATCTTTTTATTCAGTTTATTTCCTTTTAGTTCGTTGGTCTGTTTGCAAGCTGACTTGGGATTCTCCCAAGCTTCAGCTTGAGGGGGAGTAGTAGAGAGTCCGGTTAATTTAGTTAATTAAGTTGTTTGAGTCTAATTGTATATGGGCCTAAGTGTGTCTTGGCCCATTAGGGTTTAGTCTTGAGTCTGTATGCTTCTCCCTTTTCCTATATAAGGAGGGGATTCCTCTTATCAATATATCGAATAGGCGTCTTTTATTCTTTGACAATGACATTTGTCATGTAGTTACAACAAGATGGTTGGATTGGAGGATTGCAATTCGAGTATTATGTGAATGAAAGTAACCACTCAGATTAAAAAGTCATTTTTATAGAACAGTTGCATAACCGGCCATGTTATATGGTAGTGAATGTTACACGGCGATAAAATACTCTCAACAAGATGAATGTGCCAACAATGCATATGTTGAGATGGATGTGTGGGAAGACGAGGAAAGATCACTTGAGTAATGACTACATAGAGAGTAAAGTGGCAGCAACAAGTATTGAGGGCAAGCTACATGAAGGTCGTTTTAGATGATACGGACGTGCAACTCAGACCGACAAGTACATCAATACGAAGCAGTGCTATTGAGTCCAACATAGTAAAAGAAGAGGAGACTAGCCAAATTTAACTTGGGAAGATCTTATAAGGAGAGATTTTGAGGCTTTACATCTTGATCCAAATACGACCCATAATAGAGTTTGTTGGAAAATAAGGATCCATGTAGTCAACTTCAACATGGTTAGAATTCAGGCTTAGATGATGCTGTTGATGACGACCCTAAGAGGGCTATACCTATGGATGACAAACAATGAAATTTTATACGGACATAGTGGGTTTATAGAGGAAGGCGACGACAAGGGGATTAGTAATTCCGTGTGCTCCCTTAGGCATCCCGAAATAACATCTTATCAAGATTTATAGTGTAGATGGAGTTTATATATATACTCCTTACATAAACATATAGAGAATCGGTACATATTAGGACTCTTAACAGGAAAGGGAAGATCTTATTAGATCTTAAAATTCAGCAATGATGCAACTTGTGATTGGAAGCTTCAGATGTTCGTGTCTTGTGTCATGACCAAGAAGGTTATTACGGCCTGGCGGAGGTGGTGATCAGAGTTGGACGCCATTGATTGGGATACATTGTCATCTCGACTGGAACGGGCTTCATGATTTGATGTCACGATTCACGACCTATACAGATGTTGAGATGGGATGATATTTCATGACCTGGACAAAAGTCCCAACTATTTGGATCTTTTTATTGGATGTGAGATATCTATTGGTCCATCCCAAAAAGCATTCATCATTGCACAGAAATTTATTGAGTTTCAAATCCATGCATTGAGGTCAGCCACAAGTTGTATTAGACCTGAATCAAGCTGACCCGAATCACAAATCGCGGATTTAGTGGATTATGAAGGTTTTGTGGGACAATCTCTGAGCCAAAATTCATTTTTGGACGGAGTGTGGAAGTTTACAAGACCTATGAGTACATCCGCGATCCACTAATGCAGACCTAGGTTATACGGTATGGGTGGCCACTAAATATAATCCAATGGCCTGGTGCGATCAAGGAGAGAAGCAACCACCAAGCAGGAAAATCCTAGTTGTATCCTTCCCTCCCTATGTCTCCTTTCTTGTAAATACAACCTTGGCAACTATTTCCCCCAACCTATTCTTAAATTTCCTTCAATGGGTTCTCTACTTACCTGCCGCCGATGAAGAGACGTCGTTGAAGTCCATGGGGGTGACATAACTGTTGACCTAAGGGTCATACATTGCCCCATATTTTGATAATGACTTAACCATTCCATTCCTATGTATCTAATTTGTTTGTTCAAGATTCATTTCAGGCTTTAGGTACATGAAAAGGTTCAAATTACACAAGCCCTAGCTTGTCTAAGTTCAAGTCAAATGCAATGCACGTGTGTTATTTGGGAAATCACTTCAATCGGCCTTAGAAGAATTTTGTAATCACTTGTATTGATGATATGACTTGTAACTAAGATGAAAAAAAATATAAGGGACACAAAACACCAAGGTTTAATCACCCTAAAGTCAACTTAGAAAATTGATCATAGGCTGTTCATCGGTTGAGTTGGAAACTCGACCGATCCTATGATGGATATTCTGAAGATGACCAATCGGTCGAGTTGGACATTCACAGAATTCGACCGACCGACTCACTGAGCAAACTCAATTTCAGCTCATCGGTCGAGTTCCCTAGAACAAACTCGACCGATAGTTTGAAAATTGACTTTGTCTTTTAGTTGATCGGTCGAGTTACTTTTATTGAAACTCGACCGAATGTACTGTACGGAAAACGCAGAAAAAGTGATTATAACCGTTGATGACTTGTTTTGGGTGAAAAAAGATTTGTTGCCTTGTGGAAAGTGGCTATGTTTCGACCGTAAGTGTTCCCCAACTCAAGGGAGCACCCCAACTATAAATATGACCCCTTGGAGTTCATTCCAAGTTTGCTCATTCATGCTATTCAAAGTTCTTGCTATAGTTGAGTGTGCTACTACTCCTTGAGCCCCTTTCTCTCTCTAGTTTACACTTCATTTCGTGATTGTGAGTGAGTTAGGCATATTGTAAGAGAGCTCCACCCTTGTGCATGTACAACTCTCATCTTCTCTTCCCTATTATTAGTATATATATTTTACTGTGCTGTGTTGTTTCTTACTTACTGTATTTTGGCTTTTGTCTATTTAGCTTCTTGTACTTTTATCCCATATTGTCTAGCTCTACTCTATGTCTCACTCTCGTCTTATAAAAGAGAGAGCCATGTACTTGTTTTATTCACTTAATAAGAAATAACGTTTAGTATTTTAGATGGTATCAGAGCCTCCCAATCCTCCCTAAACCCCTAACCCCATGTCCACATAACGCTAGCCGCCACCCCCCTTTTTTCTTTGCTGCTGCCCCCTGCTTCCGTCGACCTCCTCCTTAGCCCCAGCCGCCGCTGCCCTCACCTCCTCCACCCCACCAACCCCTTCCCCCTGCTCTCCCTTCTCCACCCCAACTACCGCCGCCACCATCTCCACCCACCCCACCAGCCGCCGCCACTCCACCTGCCCCTTTCCGCTGCCGCCACCCACCTATCAACCTGCCGCCTCCACCCTCTCTCCTCCACAACCCACCACCACCTTCCTAGCCGCAACCCCTTCTCCGTCATCACCACCTTCTTTATCCATTATCCCTCTCCCATCCCGTTGACCACACTATCCACCCATCCTCTTCCCGTTGGTCTCCGCACATCTTCGGACATTTTCCAGTTCTGGCACGTTAACAACGTAAAATCCGTTGCACTCTCTTCTTGCCTACGCCTCATGGTGGAGTAATTTTTCCTCCATGTTGGCGTAGGTTCTTCTATATTCCTTGCCGCCCCTACGTGGGTTCTCGAGATCCGATGCTTGGATCTCCTACTACTATCTTGTGTGCCCTGCCTTGGTGCCTCTAGATCTACCCATGTATTGGGTTTCTGCTGCTGTTTGCTTCTGTTGACTGCTACATCAACCTTCTGCCTGCTACTGCTACCTGCGCCCTTGGTTCACGCTGCCTACTTTCGTCATGACGACCACAGACGTTCCCCGCAACTTGTGCTTCACCACTGTCAAACTGGACGACTCCAACTATCACTTATGGGAAGCCTCCTTTGAACTTTATGTCAAGGCTCAAGGACGCTTCTCGCATCTGTCTACCAAAGGTCCAACGACTCCTGCTACAGATGCTGATGACAAGACGAAACATGCCTATGATCTTTGGTCTAAAGAAGATTATGGCGTCATGACCTGGCTGGTCAACAGTGCAGAGCCCAAAATCAGCAGTCTCTGCTCCGCCTGAAGACGACCAAGGAAATGTGGGATCAACTTTCCTACGTGTACTCTCACCAGCAAAATCCGAAGGTGTTCGAAATCTTCAAAAACTTGGCTAAACTGGAGTACTCGACTACTGATTCTGTGGAGGACTACTATAATCAAAGCTCTGCTCTCTGGGATGAGTTCGAGGTCTATCACCCCCTCTCATCAGATATTACTAAGATCCAGCGCCAACACAATGAGTTACAGTTAGTCCAGTTTCTTGCTGGCATGCTGTCATCCTTTGCGGGGGTAGTTGATCATATCCTTTCTAGTGATCCTCTTCCTACCTTACGCAATGTTCTGAAGCGTGTACAACGTCTTCCCTCCGTCTCTCAAGCACTTCTTGATACTTCTGACGGGACAACCCTTGCTGTTAGGACAGGAGACTCCTTTCGTGGACGTGGTTGCGGTTGAGGACGCGGTCGTGGACACTCTTCTACTGGTCCAGGACGGGGGTCTTCCTCCTCTACTACTGACGCTACTGAACAATGCTATTGCACCTTCTGCAAACGAACTAATCATAATGAAGACTGTTGTTGGATCAAACATGGGAAATTTGCGTGGGCAAATCAAGTCACATCTGAACAGCCTGACACTGTTGGCTTCTCTTCTGCTCCACCGTCTGCCGATTGGATCAGATCGGAATTTGAGAAACTGCTTCAAGCACGTTTGGCCTCCTCTACTGAGACTTCCACTGATGGAAGTACTGCTCTCCTGACCCAGTCTGGTAAAAACACTTAGGTGATCGACTCTGGTGCGACCTCCCACATTACTGGCAATCCTACCTTATTTTCAACTTTGCATAAAACTACTGCTATTCCTCCTGTTATTCTAGCTGATGGTTCACAAACGCCTGTCTCTGGTTTTGGAAAAATCTGTACTTCTGGCCGCCTACCTCTGCATTATATGTTCCTAAATTTCCAATTAACTTATTATCTGTTAGTCATACTGTTAAGAAGCACTGTTCTATAACATTTGACCCGGATGGTGTTATCTTTCAGGATCTGCGTATGAGGACAAAGATTGGTTCGGGCCATAAGGGACCGGATGGCTTATACTACCTGGATGTACCGAGGACTGCTGCGTTTCTGACTTGTTCTGTGACAGGCATCCAATGGCACTATCGGTTTGGACATCCGTCAGCGGCCAAATTGAAGCACATACTGCCTGCTATTTCTGATTCTGTTTTTCATTATGAAACTTGCCAGTTAGGCAAACAGACTAGATCTACCTTTTAAAAAAAAGTATGTATGGCTCAAAACAATCTTTTGATATAGTGCATGCTGATATTTGGGGTCCATGTTCAGTTCCCAATGTCTCTGGTTTCTGGTACTTTATGAGTTTTATTGATGATTTCTCTAGAACCACATGGATATTCTTGTTAAAAGATTGGTCTAACATTCTTGCTACTATTATTGCCTTTTTTTTCTTCTGAAATACATACCCAATTTAGTAAACCTATAAAAATCTTTCGCACTGACAATGCCCTTGAGTTCATGCAAGCCCCAGTCAGTCTTTTCTGTCGCAAACTGGGTACTATTCACCAAACCTCATGCGCTTACACTCCGCAACAGAATGGAGTTGCCGAACGCAAAAATCGACATCTTTTTAAAGTTGCTCGCACTCCTCTGTTTCACTACCATGTTCCCCACTGTTTTTGGCCTGAAGCTATTTCTACTGCATGCTATCTTATCAATCGCATGCCGTATTCTGTTCTTGGTAATCAAGTTCCATATCAAATTCTATATCCTGATGCTCGGTTGTTTTTTATTCCTCCTAGAATTTTTGGAAGCACTTGCTTTGTTAAAAATCTGCGTCCTGGATTAACTAAACGTGATCCCCGAGCCATCGTGTCTTCTTAGGGTACTCTAGGACACAAAAAGGGTACCGCTGCTATGACCCGGTTGGAAAGAAATGGATGGTTTCAGCTGATGTCGTCTTTTTTGAACATATGCCGTTTTATTCCTCTGCTGGTTCTGCCTTAACATCGGATTTATTTGCGGATACACCTTTACCGCTGATTGATGCTACTGATTCATCAAATACCACTCCTGTTGCTGCTCCTCCATTGAAGGTTTATCAAAGAAAACCGAAGGCTCCAACTCCCTCCATGGCCCCTCCAGATTCTTTCATCCTCGATGGCAGATCCACCTCCATCTCAAGTATTTTCTGACTTAGATATACCTATCAGCTTACACAAAGGCACTCAAACTTGTACAAAACACCCCATTGGGAATTTCTGTACCACTGCTCACTTGGGGACTAACTTTGCAAATTTCACATCTGCTCTTTCTGCTGTTCTATTCCTAAGAATGCTTCTCAGGCTCTTAAGCATCTAGCTTGGCATCAGACCATGGAATCTGAAAGGCAGGCCCTTACTGAACGCAACACTTGGCAGTTAGTTGATCCTCCTACTGGTTGTTCTCCGGTTGGCTGTCGATGGGTCTTTACGATCAAATATCAACCTGGTGGGACTATTGACCGTCTCAAAGCTTGTCTTGTTGTCAAAGGCTATACCCAGACATGGCGTGGATTACTTTGAGACCTTCTCACCGGTTGCCCGTTTGAACTTGGTTCGTGTACTTATCTCTGTGGCTGCTAATTCTGACTGGCCTTTATTTCAGCTCGATGTCAAAAATGCTTTTTTATATGGTGATATGCATGAGGAGGTATACATGGAACAACCTCCTGGTTTTGTGCTTCAGGGAGAGTCCTCAAAGGTCTGTTGTCTGCACAAAGCAATTTACGGACTGAAGCAAAGCCCCCGTGCCTGGTTTGATAAGCTGAGCTCTATTCTTCAAAAATTTCAGTTTCGGCGTTCTCAGTCTGATCATTTTGTATTTATCAAGCACACCACCTCTGGGCTTGTTATCCTGATTGTCTATGTTGATGACATCATATTATCTGGGAGTGACCTTGTAGGTATTCATGTTACTAAATGCTACTTGGAAACTCATTTTGTCACTAAAGATTTAGGTACACTGAGATACTTTCTTGGGATTGAAGTTTCTCGGTCATCTTCTGGTCTATGCTTATCTCAGTGCAAATATGTCTTGGATTTTCTATCTGAAACATGTCTTCTTGGAGCCAAGCCTGCCAGTACCCCGTTGGATCTGAACACTAATTGGGATGACGAGACATCCCCCCCATCCTGATCACCATCAGTATCGTCGCATGGTTGGGAAGCTTATTTACCTTACTGTCACTCGAGCTGATATCACATCTGCAGTTGGGATTGTTAGTAGGTATCTTGATAAGCCCAGACAATGTCACTGGGATGCTGTCTGTCATATTTTAAAATATTTAAAAAGTTCTCCTGGGAAAGGTCATCTGTATAAGAAACATGGCCACTGTAACCTTGTTGGGTATTCTGACTCTGACTATGCTGGGAGCAAGATAGATTGCCGTTCTACTTCTGGTTACTGCACGTTTGTAGGTGGTAACTTGGTTACCTGACGCAGCAAGAAACAAATTGTTGTTGCTCGTTCTAGTGCTGAAGCAGAATATCGAGCCATGGCTCATACCACCTGTGAACTCTTTTGGGTCCGTGGTCTTCTGAAAGATTTTGGTATCTCTCATTCTACTCCTATTCCTATGTACTGTGACAACAAGGCTGCTATCTTTATTGCGAGTAACCCTACATTTCATGAACGTACTAAGCACATCGAAGTTGACTGTCACTTTGTATGAGAAGCTGTCTTATCTGGTCAAATATCTACGCCTTGTACACATACTTCAGATCAAGTTGCAGATATCTTCACTAAGATTCTTCCGAAGACTCGATTCACTGCTCTGATTGACAAGCTGGGCATGATTGATATCTATGCTCCAGCTTGAGGGGGAGTATTAGTATATATATTTTACTGTGCTGTGCTGTTTCTTACTTAGTGTATTTTGGCTTTTGTCTATTTAGCCTCTTGTACTTTTATCCCATATTGTCTAGCTCTGCTCTATGTCTCTCTCTCTTGTCTTATAAAAAAGAGAGCTATGCACTTGTTTTATTCACTTAATAAGAAATAACCTTTAGTATTTTAGACCTATCCCCTTCCTACATGAAGAATAGGTGAAGCAAGCTCCATCGAGTGAAGGAGTTGTAGCTGGTCTTCTTCAAGGTTGATGAAGAGGTGATGATATTCTCCAAGTGAAGGAGAAGGCAAAGGCTGAAGATCCAAGATGAGTGGCAAAGTCCTTGAAGGCGGAAGACTTGTGCTTGAGTGGGTAAGACCTTGGTGAAGGCTGAAGACTCTTGCAAAGTGGGTAAGTCCTTGGTAAGGTGGATATCTCCTTGTGCTTGGATGGGTAAGTCCTTTGGTGGTCTTGTGTTGTAACTCTTATTGGTGATAATATAGAGAAAAACACTTGCAAAGTCCTAGAGGTTGACCTCTCGAGGTAGTGGACTGACTCACTTCTAGTTTGAAGTGTGGAACCACTCTACATCCCTTTGTCAAGTACTTGCTATCAATCTCTCTCATCCTTGCTATGCTTGTTAGATAGGACTTCAAATTGCACTTAAGCTATTGCTTTAAACTTGATATAATTTGAAGAAGGTGAGAAGGTAGATGAGAAGCTCTATAGAGGTAAAAATTGGAACTTTACTTTACTTAACTGCCTCTAGACCTGATATAATGTTTAGTGTTGGCTTGTGTGCTCGCTTTCAATCAAATCCTAAGAAATCACATCTTATAGTTGTTAAGAGGATTTTAAGGTACTTAGCCAAAACCCAAAATTTTGGACTATGATATCCCAAGTCAACGGACTTTACTCTTACTGCTTATAGTGATGCGGATTGTGCAGGGTGCTTGATTGATAGAAAGTGCACAAGTGGCACTTGTTTACTCTAAGGACCATGCTTGGTGTCTTGGTTTTCTAAGAAACAGAGCATAGTGGCATTATCAACCACCGTGGCTGAGTACATTGCAACTGGGAGTTGTTGTGCCCATGTTCTATGGACGAAGCAAATGCTCCAAGACTTTAACATTCATTTTGATGCTTCTCCTATCTATTGTGATAATACTAGTGCACTTAACTTGTCATACAATCCTATCTTGCACAGTAGAGCTAAACATATAGATGTTCGCCATCACTTTCTTCTTGATCACATTGCCAAGAAGGATATCTATATCACGCATGTGGACACGGAAAATCAGTTGGCGAACATTTTGACTAAACCTCTAGCTAAAGAGCAATTTAACTTTATTAGATCAAAATTGCTTATTACTGCTTTGAATGAATCTGATATGCCTTCTCGCTAGTTGTTATCTATCCTATATGTCTTGTCTCTGTTTAGATCATCTTTGCTTGTTAATATGCTAAAAATCGGGTTGTCATGTTCATTTTGCCTTTTTTTCTCTTATTTTTGGATATTTTTCGCAAACGCATGTTTTATCGCAAAATAATACCCAATGATGAGTGATATGTGCTGAAGTATGTTCAATATACAAAATGAACTTGAAAAATAAATTTAATTAGCACTCTAATGGCTAGAAATTAAGTTTGTTGGTTTTAGGTCAGGTTGACCATCGGTCGAGTTGCCAACTCGACCGATCGATGGCCGAGAGCTTTTTTAAAAAGTCAATCGGTCGAGTTTCCGAGTTCATAGAACTCAACCGATGGCTGGGCTGGAGCACTCTTAAGTTGGGTTCGGCCGACTATTCTCCCTCTCAACTAGAGAAAAGTCGACCGATTCTACCTCTATTTGTCCTAAGCTCTCTACCCTTGCCCTTCCATCCTCAACCTAGCCCTAATCTGACTTAGCTAGACAATCCTTGACCTTCCCCCTTGCTAAACCTACGTGTGTGGACATTTTTGGTGGTGCAATTTTTGTTCTTGCTTCCTCTTTCCTCTCTATTTCGTATCCATGGCTTCAAATAGAAGGAAGAGAGCCGCCCCTACCAATGCACCATCCTCTTCTTCATCTTCCCGCTTGATCTCTTTTGATGAGACTCTTTGTCTCAAACGAGACTGTCAATAGGTATAAGGACCTCCTTCCACGTAATCCTTTCTCTTTTCGCGCCCTCTTTGAGCCTAGACCTAGACGCCAAGAGGTCATAGATGAAGTAGCTGAGTTGTTACACGTTCGCCATCTCTCAGCCCTGGGTGTTGAATGCGCGTGCTACAACAATTCCATAACTAGCACGAAAGCGGTTCACGAATTCTACGTGAACTTGCGTAGGAATTACGACACACTTGTACCCCTTCCTAATACTCAAGGGATCCTAACATCTATGATAGCCGGGAAGAAATTCCAAGTCTCGGAGGATACCTTAAACATCTTTTTCTTAGGTATCGATGAGACTGGCACCTGGCATAAGGATTACAACTAGTATTTTGACCTTCTTGACCTTGAGGCTTTCTACAAGCAATACGATCTCACTCTTCCTGTTATTCATCGTTACTTGAAGAAACCTCAATTCCCCTATAAGAAGAAGTGCACCCTTCCCTCCTCTGCCTTGGATCTCAAGAGGCGCATCCTTGCCCTAGTTGTTGTGGTAATCATATATTGTCTCTTAGAGAATGTCGGAGTCAAGTGGTCTAGATACATCCTCCACCATATGACTTGTTTCGACTTAGGCAAGAATACCCGTGACACCCACCCTCCCTACCCTGCCCTGATATGTGGTATATTTCACTTTGTCACTGAGAAATCTCTTTTCCATGACTTTCATTACAAGCCTACTTGGAAAAGAGTTTATATCAGTGAGACTACTATTCAGAAGTCTGTGTCTATCTTCTCCTCCACCTCACCTGGTGCTTCTGCCTCTGCTTCTGCACCTACCTCTTACCTTTGCCCGAGCACCTCCACCTCCTCAGCCTACCCAACCTGCTCGTGCCTCGTTTCATGTGTCTAATGAAGCCATCGTGGGTTACATGATACATCAACAGGCATACAATCTCTAGGTCTAGGAGCACATGCATCATGACTTATGTTCAATCATGTCACACATGAACATATCCTGTGCACATCCCTACCCAACCTACCAGCCTTACCCGGGAAGTGATTATGCATCCTATGCATACAATCACTTTAACCCAACCCCTCCACCTGCACCTTCCACTGCTCCCACACCCTCTGCTGCTGGTGGACCTGCTCCCGTTGTCCTGCCTCTACCTGTTGGCCCCTTGCTTTGCTTGCCAGCCTTGGCGATTCTGCTCCTTCCTTCCCACGGGCCAATGAGCTCTATGCTCTTGGTATGTCTTGGGATGAGCAGAATGCTCGTTGTCCCGGTCGTCGTTTTGGTCCCTCTATTGATGAAGAGATGTCGGACCAGGCTGATGAGGAGGCTGCTGATGCTGATGAGGCTGCTGGTGATGGTGAAGATGATGGTGCTGCATCTGACGATGATGATGGCTTTGGTGGCTCTCCTGGTGACTCCGGTGATGAAGACGATCCTGCTGCACCTTCAGATGGAGATGATGACTACGAGCCTGATGCTGAGGATGATGATGTTGTTGATATAGATAGCTTAGATGTCTAGTTGTTCTTAGTTTTTAGTCTAATTTGCTGATCATATATATCTTTCTAGGCTATTTTGTATAAGAAACATCTGGACACATGATCTGAGCTGTACTATTTTTATCTTTTTAGTTTCATCGTCCTGGTTTGTAGTTGTTTTATGAGAACTTGCATTCTGGGTTGTAATCTTAATTCTGTGCACTCTTACTCTTTGATCTGTTATATCTTATGAGTTGGTGCCATGTTTCACCATATTTTGATTATGACTTAGCTTGTTTGTTTCTCTCGTCTTTGTTTGGTATATGTTTTAAGATTGCATGTTTTGGATATATGCTTGGTTGTGCTTGGAGAAAACCTATTTTTCTGCTCTTCTACCCCCCTTCCTTTTTGATAATGTTAAAAGGGGGAGAGAAATTCAATGTTTTGAAGCTCAACCATATTGTTTTATTGCCTATATGATCCTTTTCTTATTCATTATATGCTTTATCATGTGACTTGCTAAAGGTCCATATAGTATGTATGTGTTATATTGCTTTGTGTAGATAGACTAACTATGCATGTTAAAGTAAGCATAGATTGAGGGGGAGCAATTCACATTGTTCAAAACTTGAATCCCCTTACAATTCACAAGGCAAAGGTATAATTTCAATATCCTTTTCAATACATGATTGAGGAATGGTTTGTCATTGTAAAAAATGGAGAGAATGTTGACCTAAGGGTTATACACTGCCCATATTTTGATAATGACTTAACCATTCCATTCCTATGTATCTAATATGTTTGTTCAAGATTTATTTTCAGGCTTTAGGTACATGAAAAGGATCAAATTACACAAGCCCTAGCTTGTCCAAGTTCAAGTCAAATGCAATGCAAGTGTGCTATTTGGGAAATCACTTCAAAAGACCTTAGAAGAATTTTGTAATCACTTGTATTGATGATATGACTTGTAACTAAGATGAGAAAAATATAAGGGACACAAAACACCAAAGTTTAATCACCCTAAAGTCAACTTAGAAAATTGATCACAGGCTGTTCGTCGGTCGAGTTGGAAACTCGACTGATCGAGTTGGAAACTCAACCGATCCTATGTTGGATTTTCTAAAGATGACCCATCGGTCGAGTTGTACACTCACAGAACTCGGCCGACCGACTCACTGAGCAAACTCAAATTTAGCTCATCGGTCGAGTTCCCCAGAACAAACTCGACCGATAGTTTGAAAATTAGCTTTGTCTTTTAGTTGATCGGTCGAGTTACTTTTATTGAAACTCGACCGAATGTACTGTAAAAACGCAGAAAAAGTAATTATAATCGTTGATGACTTGTTTTGGGTGAAAATAGATCCGTTGCCTTTAAAAAATGGCTATATTTTGACCCTAACTGTTCCCCAACTCAAGGGAGCACCCCCAGCTATAAATAGCACCCCTTGGAGTTCATTCCAAGTTTGCTCATTCATGCTATTCAAAGTTCTTGCTATAGTTGAGTGTGCTACTACTCCTTGAGCCCCTTTCTCTCTCTAGTTTACACTTTATTTCGTGATTGTGAGTGAATTAGGCATATTATAAGAGAGCACTACCCTTGTGCATGTAAAGTTCTCATCTTCTCCTACTTCCTTATCCCCTTCCTACATGAAGAAAATGTGAAGCAAGATCCATCGAGTGAAGAAGGAGCTGTAGCTAGTCCTCTTCAAGGTTGATGAAGAGGTGGTGATCTTCTTCAGGTGAAAGAAAAGGTAAAGGCTAAAGATCCAAGAGGAGTGGCAAAGTCCTTGAAGGCGGAAGACTTGTGCTTGAGTGGGTAAGACCTTGGTGAAGGCTGAAGACTCTTGCAAAGTGGGTAAGTCCTTGGTTGCAAAGTGGGTAAGTCCTTGGTAAGATGGATATCTCCTTGTACTTGAATGGGTAACTCCTTTGGTGGTCTTGTGTTGTAACTCTTATTGGTGATAATATAGAGAAAATCACTTGTAAAGTCCTAGAGGTTGACCTCTCTAGGTAGTGGACTGACTCACTTCTAGTTTGAAGTGTGAAACCACTCTACATTCCTTTGTCAAGTGCTTGCTATCAATCTCTCTCATCCTTGCTATGCTTGTTAGATAGGACTTTAAATTGCACATAAGCTATTGCTTTAAACTTGATATAATTTGAAGGTCTAATCTGTTTTGTGAGAAATTTTGTAGCTCTATTCACCCCCCTCTAGAGCCTTTAGATCCAACAATAACGGTTCCCTGAGCCAACAACGTCAACCGTGATAACTCTCAACAACACTCATAATGAACCCTATCACTCAAGTGTTGAATTGGAGAAGAATCTTTGAAGAAAATTAAAAGTTCCCATCTTCTAGAAAACCGGATATGTCTTTGATATCTTGTTCCACAGTAGTGATCTTGTTTGCGGCAATGGCAATGGCACCGGCACCGCCTGGATGTTGCATCTTATCCACACTGCATTGCCCTCTCCTTGCCGATAAAAATATCGATATGTTTCTCCGAGCCCTAGCATCCATGGATCCAGCTGGCTTTCCATTCCTTGCCTCTCGGTCCTTGCTTCGTTCTCTTAGTTATCAATGACCAGGACAGGATCCTCCCAGTCCAATCTCGAACAGATCAAAATCCTGATTTTTTTTGTTATTATTTAAATTTCCCATTATTGACTTTGGTACTGCTATCTCTGCCATCACCCATGCTCTCTTTTGTCATGACCTAATGCATACTTGTCAAGGCGAGCGCCTAGGCGGCCGCCTAAGCGGCAAGGTATCCCAAGGGGGTACGCCTTGACCAATATGTCGCCTTTTGTATTTTCATGAAACCCTGACCTTATATATAGGTATTTATATGCTAAATACATGTTCTAATATACAAATAAAGTATATATATCTATGTTTGGTGTACAATATCATTATTTTCTGGATAATACTCTTGATATTTATATAATTGTTTTTATGGGTAGTTGGTTAAGTCTGATCTTAATGTTGAGGTATTTTCTTCCACTGGATAGCTAGCCAATTGCAATATAAATGCACTCATACTTATATCAAATCCTATCTTGCTTATTTTAGGAACTTCAAGCAGCCTTATTAGCTGCAAGAGATATTTATATAAGCTGAAAGTAACCCTAAATAATGAAAATTATATACTGAAACAAAATTATGTATTGCTGCCTTAATCCCTCAAGTCTAAAACTGATGTATAGTGGATTGCAGAACTTATATAAGAGTATGTTGTGAATATAACTGGAAACTCAAATACCCATATTACTAGAATTACGTTTATACATCCAAGTATAACTTTTAAAATTATGTATATATCCATGTATGCATCAACAAAATTGTATATATCCAGGTTTAGTTGTTTTTAATATGTACATATATACCTATGTATAAAACAATAATTATGTTATCTCCCTGTAAAACATGTATATTAGTGGATTCACCATGACTCTATATATTAACCTACAATTATATATCTGAAATATTACGTATATTTGAAGGAGAATTGATATAAAGATCATAACATGTGTATAGATTAGGTAAAAATAACATATATATGGAGGATGTTATAAAAATCATTACACATGTATACACAAGTAAATTGTACAAAAAAATATTTTTTTTCAAAGCCGCCTAAGCGGCGCCTAGTCGTGCCTTGGCGCAAGGCGTCCAGCCCTGGAGTCGTGTCGCTTTGGCGCCTTAACAAGTATGACCTAATGCCATCACCCTTGCCACATATCTATTTTATAGTAATCATCGCACCTAAAGTGAGTTTTTTTTTTTTTAGTTTGAAGTTTAGGGAGCATCCAATTGGAACTTTATCTCACATGTTCTTTTTCGGTGTATTTGGTGTTTAAAACTTCTGGTTGAGCAACAGCTTGTTTTGTTAGTTTGTGACTTATTATTGATTTTATTTAGTTAGGAAAGTTTCCAAGCAGTTGCTAATATGATCCATCATATGTTTATGTTCATATGTATGTAGTTTGTGGCTATTAAATATGTCTGCTACATGCTTGAATCTGTTTGCAATGACGTTGGCCAGATAGACAATCCCCTGCTGTTGTGAGCTGTATCTGTATCCACCTTCATAACGTTACCTGGTTCTGTTTGTTTGCAGAGCTGAGGATATGGAGGGAAGGATTCCCTCTATGCAAACTTTCATGGAGAGTGAAGGCAGTGGGGGGTAGACTGATCCTTTTAGCATAACAGAGCTGTTTGGAAGGATCCATGTAGTCGAAGCCAACAAGGTTCGGATCTTGTTGGGATCGAGCCATAGTTTCTGCTGTTGCTGCTGATGATGATCAACTGCTACCGTAGCTTCATGTGGTCTCTGAAATGGAAACGTGACACGATGTGGTAGCTGGTTGTAGTTTATTTTTTCTGGTTGTGATTTTCATTTGCTGGTTGTCGCTTGTAATTGATCTGGTCTCTACAATGTTGTTTGTTTTGATGCTTACATGAAGGATTGGTTGAATCTTTTCACACCGTGGCTTCTAGTCATTCTCAGATATGGAAAAGAAAAATCTTTACCACCGGGAAGCTATTTTGCACTTGTGTATTTAAGCTTGGGGACTTGCTTCCACGCTGAGAGCTGGGCTTTCACAGTTACCCATGGCCTTGTCACGGTCTGCAACCTCATGTCCCTCCTCTACAACCCATATGTGTCTGCCGATTTTGAACCAATTTGACAAATCTACGTGCTGGGAATCATCAGCCTTTGCCTCCCAAAGTTTTAAAATACTTGTATGAGAAGATGCTCGGGCAAAATATTTTACACAGACAAACTTCTTTTACTCTACATGCACTCTTTGAATCCCAAGTTAAGGCCAACAAACACATATATTGGATTTCACTTTTCCCATGAATAACTCTGGAAGGGGCCAAGGAAAAAATTTCATTGCTAATGTTTCCATGGGCTAGAAGATTTTATCTAGGAACTGCGCCCTTTCAATCCTTAACCACGTCTTGGCAGAAAGAAAAAAGTAAGTTGTTATTATATTTGGATTTGAACTGAAAGAGATGATCTTGACATTGATTGATCTTGTCATTTTTTTATTAGAATTTCTTTCACATAGAGCTAGACATATAGTTCAATACATGTGTAGAATACAACCACATACACAAGCACATGCACACATGCAAATGGAGCCCCCCCCCCCCCACACACACCCACACACACACACACGCCCACAATGTCTCCACACACCCACACACACACATGCATACACACACCCACACACGAGCT